>VZRX01022466.1:164124-181927 GCA_013398075.1 Notiomystis cincta | reverse complement strand
GAGGAGGAGGAGGAGGAGGCGGCTCCTTCCCCTCCACCCTCAAAACAAAAGACTTTAAAAATAGCCAGATGTAGACAATTTTTGTCACACTGATTCAGTTTTCTAAGTAGGTCATTTTCCCTTATCATTCCTGCACTTTTTATGGTTAGGCCAGAAAATCTCACCCCATTCTCTCTCATTTGCCTTCCTGTAGCAAGGCACTGCTTGTTTGGAGGGAGCATGGTTGACTTTGGCTCCTTGAAGTTCATGAGCCAGGCTCCTACATATGCCAATACAGAAAAAAAAAATGTGTTTGAGGGCCCTTTCCTCATTCCTTGTCCTGAATGTCACATCTGCTGCCATGACCTGTTTTTCTGGGAAAGCTCAGCATCTCCCCAGGACTGCAGAAACTTCAGCAAAGCCAGCAGAGCCTCCTACGCTAGGACAGGGCCATCCCCACAGGCGGGCATTGAGGACACCTGAGAGGCAGCAGCTGTGGCATCCCCCAGCTCAACTGGGCTGCAGAGGGATTAGAGGCACCACTGTCAGATCTCCCCATTGCAATTTTTTGCTTCAAGCCAACCAGTAAGAAGTGCAGCATGAGAATGATTTGGTGAGTTGTGACTTAACTAGTTGCAGATTTTGTCTGAGGAGTTTTTCTGCTCCAGGATCACGCACTATCCCTGGACATGGCAATAAAAGGAATCCCTGGGCAGTGCTGAAGCATGGCTGGGGCTGTGTGACCACAGCTGAGAAAGGGGTTTTGTCATGGAAGTGCTGCCAACTCTGCAATGCCAGCTAATGACTCTGAGCTTTATCTGGACACCAGTAGGACCATTAGAAAACATAAATAATGTATTTTGTCCTTCTGCACTGGTCAGTGTGACACTCACTCTCACCTCAGGGAGAACGGCCTCTCTCTTTGCTGCTCCCTGACACAGAGTGGGCACCAAGACCCATGCACCCTGCTGCTCCCCCAGGATCCCCCTTCTGGTGCACCTTCCTCCCAGACCTGTTGTCACCAAGCACGTGGCCCTTCCACCAGTGGCCGAGGAGCGAAGGTCACTGACCCGGTTGTTGCCGGTCTGGTCCTTGTAGTACACCCAGTTGAGGTTTTCGTCGGTGCGGTACTGTACGCTGTACTTGGTCATCCACTCGTCGGCGTCACAGCGCCCTTGTGTGAGGATCCCTGAGATCACCTTCACCTCCTTCAGGTCGATCTGCAGCCACTGAGCATTGTCCTGGTACTTGGAGAGCCACGCACACCTGGGGGACACCAGCAGCCCTGCTCTGTCCCCCACCGTGCCCTCCCAGGCAGACTCTCCTGCCCCCACACTGCCAGGGTTCCCCAGCCGCCACACCCTCAGTCCCTGGGACCCCTCAGGGAGCCATTTCTGAACTCACCCGAAGCCTTGGCCGTTGAGGCGGGCCTTGTTGGCTGTCCAGGAGGAGTACCAGCCTATGTACTGCTCAGGGTTGGAGCAGCTGATCTGGTCTGGGGTGACGGCACCAGACTCGAAGCCCAGGGGCTTGTGGTAGGGACACTCTGCAGAACAAGGGAAAAAACACCTTAAGGGACAGAAGTGGCTCTGTTTTCTGGGTGTATTTGCACACATGTTGTCAACATCTCCTGGGGCTTCATTGCTCTCTCTTCTCCCTGATTAGGATGCTGGGAATGCTCTTATCCCAGACCACAACCTGCTCCAGGGCCATAAGGTCTTTATTTTTAACCTTCACTTGTATTGATTTCTAGCTCTCCTTTCTCTCTCAAACTTACTAGACTTGTTCTGACTGCAATATTTTGGAGGAAAGGCTTTATTCAGATGTTGCAGTCTGAATCTCTTTCTTGTAAGCATGTGCAAGAAAAGCCTGACTGGATCCATCAGCCTGGATCCAGCCTCCAGCTTTTGCCTGGTTCTTGAGAAATGCTGGGCACTTGTTTTCTTGCTGGGCTGTAACTCCTTCTGCTCCTCCTATCATTGTCTTGATTTATGGCTCCATTTGCATGGCAAAATTGCTGACCCAGCTTTGGTCATCCCTCCATAAGCACCCTCAGATCTGCATTTTCTGCTATGGGAACCTTCTTTGCATCTGGAAGTGGCCTTGCCTTATAGAAAACTTGCAGATGCTCTGGTGCCGGTGAGGTGTAATGCTCAGCCCTGCCGAGGGCTCAGGGATTTCCATCTTAGTTTTTGACTGCAGATCATTAGGGTAAAAACCCCCACAACTGTCTTCTGCAATAGTGAGAAATTCAACACCACTACCACTGGCTGCAAAAACTACTGCAGAAACAAATACTCATCTGTCATTAAAACTTCCTGTGGTGGGTCACCACACAGTGCTCTGGAAGGCAAGACTTAGTGATCCTGAGCAACTGCATGCTACCTGGACCTAGCTGCAGGGGTTTTTGTTAGGATCTTTTTTTTTTTATGTGATCAAGTTATCAATACGTATTCAAGATACACAGAATGAAGGCACTCACAATAGGGATTGTACAGGCAAACATCTATATCATGGGCTATACCATTTTCTGATTTCACAGCCTGTGAGTCTCCAGGGGTAATTCTGTCCCTTTCTCCAGTTTAGCATAGTCTGTTTCACAGGTCTCAGCAATAAAGGAGCAAACAAAGCTCTATGCAGCTTCACTGTGGGTAAGAGGTCTCCTTGCCTCAGCCATGCCTGAACAACCACCGTGGTGCCTCGTGTTAAAAACAATCAGCACATGGGGAGTGTCAGTGGTGCCCAGAAGCTGGCATGACTGTGGCCTCCCCAGTGCAGCTCCCCAGCACTGCAGCCACGCAGTCGATGTCTCATTAGCAAGCCCTACTAGGTCAATATTGCATGCATCAATATCTCATTAACATATCTTGCTCAGCTGGGACCTCATTAACATGATTTTCCCCATGAAAACATATAGCCACTGTCCCGCCTTCCTCCAGGCATGGAAACATCATGCTTTTCCACCACATTAAAAGCCATGCTCCCCTTGTGCAGGAGGGTGGCCCTGTGTGTTTACTATGTGTCAGGCTTACCTCCAACAGCACCCAACTTTACTTTTAGCAACACTAATCCGCAGACCACAGAACCGTAATGCAATTAGCAGGTCACCTTCTGGTGAGTCCCTGTGTGCCATGCACAGGGACCTGCCAAAACAGATGCCTGGTGCCTGCCCAGCCAGAGCAGCTGAACCATTTAACACTGTTGCTGCCAAGCCAGAGAAAAGCCATGCAGCATTTGCAAGGCTGGCTGCTCCCCTTGGCCCTGCCACAGGCAGCTCTGCAAACTGGCCCCGGGCAGCAGGGCACGCCAGGCCACACCACAGTGGCTGGGCAGGGCAAGGGGAATGCAAAGCCCCTCTCTGGGGACAGGGACAGCTGGGAGTTAACAGTGGAAACGTTCCTCATTCAGAACAAGGGAAATGCCTTCATTACTCATCATGCTAATGTGAGAGACACACCTCACACCTGGCCTGGCCAGGAAACCATCAGGGCTCCTTGTCCACATGTTCCTTGGCCATGGACAGATCAACCACACCTGCGACGTTCCCTTCCCATTTAAAAATATGCTGCAAAGAAGGAATAAACTGTTTTTCTTGATCCCTGGAGAGTCTAGAAGATGTCACAGGCTAAACTGCAGCAAGGGAGAATGAGCCTAGGTGGTACAAAAGGTTTCCTACAGCAAATCCTACATATGGCAGTACCTGCTCAGGCAGTTTCTGGAAGCACCAGCACCACGGGCTCCAGGGAGAGAAAGGCAAATGCCCACTGTCACTGGCCAGCATGGGCCACCCAACCTCCCAAGGCAAGGGGGCTGCCTCTGCCTGAGAGCACAGGGTCATCCCCTCACCTCACAGCGGTTCAGCTCCACCAGCCCCATCAGCAGCTGGATTTGGAACATGCCAGCTCTGCACTGCCAGGTGCAAAGGGGAAGCTGCTGAAGGGCACCAGACAAACACAGCTAAAGGCTCCCTCCGTTACCTGGCATGCACTCTAAGCCGTTGGTCCCGCTGGACCACACCGAGTTAGGGCCTCCTTGGCAATCACATTTGCAAGCCTTGCTGTGCCACAGCTCCAGTCTCTCATCCTAAAGGGAAGGTAAAAATGAGTAACAAATCAATGTAGTCATCAACAATTGCATCACGAGGCTGAGTCTGAATTCTGAACCTTAGACAAGTGCTTGTGCCTGTCTGGACTGCTGCACCTTGTCTGAGACCCTTTCCTCTTCCCAGCTCAGCATGAAGCACAGAATGGCTTGGATCCCCTTGGATTCAGAGGTCAAAGCATGTGTCTGAACTTGAAGGTGCCATCCCTCCTTCTGTCCCAAGGCACCAGGGCTGGGCAGTGTCAGAGCCCCAGCATTTACCTGGCAGCTACTATCCAGAGAGACTTACCTCTCCTGGGGAGAGGGCCATCACAGCTGGGCAGTGGGCACGGAGGGAAGGAGAGAGAGAGAGAGAGAGAGAGATCAGAAACAAAGATGCTGTAAGCAAACATCAGGAAATACATTCAACATTTACTCCTGAATTAGAGACAAATAAATAGAGGAAGGACTGAAGAATCTACCACATTTCCCCAAGCTGATTGCCAGGAGAAGGCAAGAGAACATGGGCAGGAGCAGGGCACTGCATGTGCTCATGTCTGTGCTACAGCTCCACTGCGTTTTCCTTCTGATGCCTTTGGCATTTCCTCTTCCTGATCAGACACACCTTAATCACCCTGAGGCAAAACACATGCTGGACCCCTCAGCCTCTGCTTTACAGCTAATTTTACCCATATCCATTTTTTCTGTCTTGCTACTCCACAGTTTTCCTGTCACACTTTCCCCTTAAAATGTGTAAACTGAAGAACTTCAAGGGTGAAATCCTAGCCTGGTGCCACTGCAGATCCCAAGTGTCTTTGGAGGAGATGGGGCACCTCAAGGTGCTTGGCCTGAGAGCACTCCTTCTGGATGTGATGGAGAAAAAAGAAATGTAAATAGGTCTTCCTAATCTGTTTTACAGACAAGACCCCCTTTTTCCTTTCTTAGGGAAAACCAGTAATTGTAGCTGTGGAGGAAGGCACTATTTTTGCAATATCTGACCTGTTTTATCACCTGCCTCTTACTGAGCAATGGCTTTTTTATGAGCACTTTCCTTACTGAAAAGGCTCCTTTTGCTTCATGGTGAAGTCCAAAGCAGAGTATGTTAATAGCTTTTAGACTGGTAGAATAGTTCCCAAACAGCTATGAAAATAAAATAATTTAAAAAATAATCTCATGACTGCTGTTAACTCATCAACACAAGTCACATGTCAAACATCAGGTTTTCAAAGATGCAGGGAATTTACAAGCCAGTAAGGAACAAGTGATTGAGCAGGTAAAAACTTGCATACAGGAGCCATGAGAAACCTCCCATCTCCAGAGGTTCTGTGAGTACAAAAAGATGATTTTTTCACCAATTGAATTAGACTCTGAATTATTCACTGAGATCTAGTTATGATTTATTCATTCATACACTGTCACTTGGCTGAGCCTAGGAAGCTCCAGCTAATGCTGGGAACTTGCATTACTATAGCAAGTTTCATCTCAAAAGACTCACAAACAGAGCAATTATAATCAGCTGAAATATAAACTACATACAAAGCTCTGTTTATTATTGAAATGCAACTGCTCCTTGGGTGTGAAAATGAATCTAAATGTATCAAGAGTCTAAAAGAAAGACCTCCAAAAGCAAAATTATAAACAAATTTTTAAAAACTCCTTTCTCTAACACAAGGATGGTCTCCTGTGCTTCAGTGTTCCAGAGCAGCATTTCTGGCATCAGGAACTTACCCCCTTAACCCAAAGCATGGGCCCTGGCAGAAGAAGTGAACATCAGTCTACAATTAAAAGATGTGGTTTCTAGTCAGGCCCAGGGGGAGGCAGGGGTCACCCAGAGGCCAACATGCTCAGGAGGAAAACATGCTTGCACATCTCCAGACATCTTGGAAAGTGTAGTCTGGGGGCCTCACACAACACTGCACTGCACCTTTCCCTGCCTGCCCCTTCTGCCTGCCCTGTGCTGTTTGATGCCACTGCTGGAGAGGCATTGGCATGTGGGACATGAGATGCTGGCAGGCATCTCTCCTGCCCCTCTGGCCCATAAAGTGGTGTTCTTTCCCAGCAGGACAGGTGCCCTGCTCCAGGAGCACCAGCTGCAAGGGCTTCCTTACCCTGACATCTGGGATGGCTCCCCAGCCATCACAGCCTGCTGTGTGTTCCCATTGCCCAGCAATCCCTGGCTCACAGGGCTGCAGGCTCAGCTCCTTCCATCTGCTTAACCACTTTTTTTTCATCTTTAGAAGACTAATTTTTGTGGAGAAAACTTTTGTGGGTTTTTTGGGGTTTTCTTATGGTGGTTTAACACACTTTTCTTATGGTGTTTTAACACACTTTAGCCTGGAAAAGGGGTTGGAAAAGGCTTCTAAGATCATTGAGTCCAGCCATTAACCTAAGGAAGTTATGTTCCATGACTGTAACGCAGTGATGCTTGTTCTTGAGCACTGCATGCCTGGGGTGGGGAAAGGGGATGTGAGTTACTAGGATGATGTAGGGTATTGCTTTGTGACCATGCTGAGCCCTTCAATAAACCTCCTGAGTCCCTCCCTTTGAGAGCCAAGATCAAAATTTAATATGCCATTGGCACATGCAGCTGGAAACTCAACAGTTATGAGTGAAACATCAAGAAAAAAGGGATGGATTTTAGGTGGGTGGGTGTATGGTAGCATTGATTAAGCCACCAGGAATAAATCTTCCTCCTCAGGTCACCCAGCATTGCATGAGTGGCTGCACTCAGCTGGTGGTGCCTGCTCTTGAGCTACAGGAGTGGCTTTGAGGGCTTTTAGCCTCATCTGCTGGGGGACACCACTGCAAATCAAGCAAGGGTGTGAATATTAATCACAAAACCCTTTTTCAATGCAATGTTTTACTGGGTCAGTCCCACAACACACAGTGGTGCAAAGCCAGTGCCAGGGCACAGGTGGTGGCATGCTGCCCCTCTGGCTGTCCCAGCTGGGCTGAGCACCTCCACTCCTCACTGCATAACTGGCTCATTTAAACACCTCAAACAGGAGTTCAGCTTCCCCCTTTTTCAGCTAGGAAAGGTGAACTGCTAAGGGCTCACTTCCACAAGGGGCTCAGCCATCCAACCATGGCACAGAGGAACAGCAGCCTTGGCTTGGGGTAAGCACTGCACTGCATGGCCAAATGCCCTTCCTGAGCCTGATAACCCCTGGCCTTGGGAGAGGAAAGCAAATGAAAGATGCCCTTGCCTGCAGTTGGCCACAAAACATAGTAATTGATATATTGGTGTGTTTACAGCTGTGACGGGCCCTGTCCCACAAAGGAAATGAAGAGGAAAGCTGGCTGCCAATAGTTTAAAATGTGATGGGCAGCATGCTTTTATAGCGAGCATGTTTGCCTTCAAGGAAGGTTACAAAGATAATTGGTAATTGTAGGTCAGACAGAACGAATTGCTGCAATTCAAGGGAGAGTCATAAGGCCCACACGGCCGCCAGGGGCTGTTGTTTTAAAAGCACAGGACTGACAAAAACCCCAAAACATTAAAAAGGAAAGAGCTCTATTTACAGCTCCCCAGGACATTCAGCAAACCATCAGTTCAGTGAAATAAATTATTATCTGTGTTTGTGGGAGGCAGGCATATAAGGCATGTGCCTTTCCTGTCCCTTCATCCCACCCTGCAGTGTGGTGTGTCCAGAGCACTGCCATGCACAAATGTTATCCCATAGCACAGGATTTAGGGACCAGGGCTTGGGACAAGATCCAGGGGATGATTTTGTGCCAGGGAACCTGTCCTGGTGAGGCTGGGCTGGAGCCCAGATCCTGAAATGTCTCCACTTGGCACCTGCTGCTGAGCAGGATGAAGGGGAGCAATAATTCAGGAACTAGTCCAGGTCTGGGGCAGAAAGAAAAGACCCAAAGGTAACCCTGGGTTGCCAGGATGGGGTTTCCTGGGGTGAAAGATGGATAAAACAGCAGCCACAGCTTAGGGCTACTTGGGAAAAGGGGCAATCAATAGCAATGAAACTCAGCTGCTGGCATTTTAATTACATGATCAGGTAACTGTGTTTCTCAGAAAAATTGTAATCCTTAGGAATGTGGTTAAACAAGAGGAAGAAAGGAGGAGGATAAGTGTGGGCAGAAGTAACACTGCCAAAGGTTGAGCACATTTCAATACAGTAACTCTGAGAAATCATATTCACTATCCTGACCATAAAGTCACAGCAGTAAGTCACCTTTTAGTGTAGGAATTAGTGACAGATATACAATCATGAGAAAGTACATTATAAATATGAAAAGAGAGAAATAAAATATAACACAGAATAAATGTCAATCACTCAGTTTACTGGAATAAGTTCACATAAACTTGGTCATTGCAGCAAAAGTATGTTGAAAATGTTAATCACTTTAGTGTCCTAGAAGCTTCAGCTGGAAAATAGTTAATTTTTGCTCGCATCTGTGTATGCAACATCTCAGTTTAACAGCACTCAGAGAGGTAAAATTATTTTCTGTCCTCCCAGTGGAGGGCAATCCCCCCATGACACAGCAGTGCTTTCAGGGCACAATGGCTCCTTTTGCATAGATAGTCAACTGCTCCCCTTCTGCACCTGTGGGTTATGGGCAGGAGAAAAGAAAACAGCTTAAAACCCAGAAAAATATGACTGGATCCCCAAAAAGTCACAAAAATGAAAGGCATGGCTGGAATGAGTGGCACTGGTTTTATCATGCTTTCTAAAAGGCCCTCTTTTCCCTGAGCACCACATTAGATAGCACCAGGAAGCAGAGTTGGGTAACAGCCTGTAAGCAACACAGAGAGGGTCGAGACACTGAAAAAAGCAATGCAGTGCCTGTGTGCCCATTGGGTGCTAGTTTGTGTCTTGCTATATTATTAACTTAAGCTATTTTTACATCCCAGCCCTGAAAATCGTGCCAGGCGACCGGGGTGACTCACATCAGGTTGTTCCAGCCTCTGTGAGGGGGTGCATTTTGGGAAGCTGCCTCCTTCGTGGTGTTCTCCCACCTCTCCTTGCCCCTGTGCCAGAGGCAATGTCCCCAGGGGCCCCTGCTGCAGCTGTGGCCGGTCCCCAGGTCTCCTTGGCAAGCACAGCCCCCTTGGCAAGCACAGCCCCCCTGCTCACACGTTTCTGATTGCTTTTGTTGATTTTCCCCCGGGGCTTTTTCCACAGCCACGCTAGGCAGGCTCCATGGGACCAAGTGCTGCGCAAACAGTAGGTTTATTTTTAAATAGAGTGGGGGTTTAAATGTCCTTGGACCCCCAGGACACGTGCAGGTCTGTGTCCACCCACAGGTATCAGAAGCCAGGCTGGCCTGGTGAAAGCAGGGTGCTCATCCAGGGACTCCAAGACCGAAAGCCAACGCTGGGCCAATGCTCAGCCTTTCTCCTGCAGATGACATTGTGGCCCCAGCAGCACCAACAGCCTGGCACACATCAGCCTGCGAGCACTGGTGTCTGCTGAGCACTGGCAGGCTCGGGCAGGGCCAGAAACTGAGGCCAAGAGCACCAGCACCAGCATCAGCCTGCAAAGGGGAGGTCTCATACCTTGTGTTAAGCTTCTCTCTCAGGCTTTAAATCGGCTGTTCTTTTCCTCCTTCATTTTATGGGGATTATTCACAGTTGTATTATTTAATTTCCATTTAATTTTCTTTATTTGAATGATTTTCATTAGGTTCTCCTTTTCATTCATTTGTATTGTGGTTCATTTAATATTTACTGGTATTTATTTGAAGGCAATAAAAAACATATTTAAGTAATCACAATTACACCTATTTAATTCATATTAATTTCTCTTTTTCCATAACGTTTCCACTAAACTTTTTTATGTTGTGACAATATTTGAAAAAAGTTTAAATATTTTGAAAAAAAGAATCAACCTTTCTCCTTTTTTAAAAGAGATGTATAATTAATTATCTTTTTTTCACAAAGTGTTCCTCAGAAAACTTTCAGCATTTTCTCATCTTATTGACATGTTTGTTCCTTCCTGCTTGGAACTACGCAGAGCATTGCCTGCATAGTAATTTCATTGGATGCATCGATTATGCCGAAGGGCAGCACTACTAAAGATGTTATTTACTGTGATCCAAAGGCGTGTTTGAGCCTTTAATTTTTATTTTTTGGGGGAGAGGAGAGGGGGAAGTTCTGTTTTTTTTCAAAGCCTCAAAAAACAGAGGTGAAAAAAGAGACACCCCCCTCTCGCCTTGCTGCGGTGCGCTCGCTCCTCGAGCACGGGCGGGGCACGGCGGTGCGGGCGAGTCTCTGAGCGCGGAGCTCCCCTCGCCGCACGGCGGGGCCGGCAGCTGCCGCGCCTCCCGCGGCACAGCGCTCCTGCTGCACCATCTGCTGCTGCTGCCGCTGCTGCTGCTGCTGCTGCTCCTGCTGCTGCTGCTGCTGCTGCTCCTGCTGCTGCTGCTGCTGCTGCTGCTGCTGCTGCCGCGGCCGCAGCGTGTCCCCGGCCAACACCGGCGCAGCCGAGGCGCGGGGGCCGCGGGTGCTGCTCTAAGCCACTTGCTGTGCCAGGGAAAAGAAGCTAAGCAGCTTATCGTGGCATCACTGCACGTAGCTCCGAGGGCTGACCTGGCGGCACCTTCGTGCTGGGAGAGGCAGCAGTGCGAGGGGCACCTGGGCTGCTCTCTTTTTATCCACAAGAGGACACTTGAAGCAGGGAGAACCAGTAAATTAGGAAATGCGATAAATTAAGAAAATAAATACCAAAGGAGCGATGCCTGGAAAGTGATCTTTCAACTTATTTTTCACTGCAGGCTCTCCAAAAATATCCTGATGTGTGGGTGTCTATTAAAAGCAAGCTGTGTCTGGAATTCAGAGCAAGGTATACGAACTCATTCCAAGGACTAATTGCAGTTACGCCACCCATAGGGAAAAAAATGCTGGGGTCTGTATAAAAACACTCTTCCTAGAAGCCCAGGCACCAGTAACCTTCCCAAGTGAAACAAAGGAGAGTGAAGAGATAAGGTATGAGGAGAACTTACAAATATTTGCTGGGAGATTAAAAAAAGACCTACTAATTAGACAGAGCTGGGTACAGCCAAACATAACAAGATGAAATGAAGGCATGGCTAGTTGAGGAGCACTTGTTTTCCTACCCATGAAATTTAGTAGAGCAAAATATTCAACGGAAACAGAGAAAAATAGAAAAAACCCAGACATATCAAAACACTGGGGATTCAACACCCACAGGAGAAAAGTTGGACTGTCTGAATAATCTGTTCCTCACCCTGACAGATCATACTTGATTCACACATTCATGTCAGTAGACACTGCCCACCACTTACCAGGAGCAACCCTCAGCCTCATTTAAGAAAAAAGCAGCTTTGCCATTGGTTTCCATGAAGCCAGAAATTTAAATATGAACCAGGAAATTATCTCCTTGTGCTCCACAGCTGGGTGAATTAAAATGGAAGGAGATTGTGACCCTAAATTTTCTGGCTCCTTCTAGCTCCCGCTTACCTACTTTGGTTGCTACTTTTCTGAAAAGTGAATACGAGAAAGCCTCAAAATTGATAAATACCTTTCCCATTTTCTAGACTTATTAATTGCTTTTTGTTCTAAAGTATCTTTGGAAGTCTTTTCCAGACTGAAATACCTTGAAAGGCCTTAAAAAAAAAAAAAAAGGCAATCTTCATCAGCAATGTCTTGCTGCTAGAGAAAATGATCAGGTTTTGATTAATCAAGAGTTTTGATTAATGAAGGACCAGTCTTTCATGTTATACTGTACCTCATTTTTCAAATCAGCATTATTATTTACACACTGGCTCAGCTGCACTACAATTTTCTTTGCAAATTCATATTTTGACAAATTATATGGCAATTTTTTTACACTGCAATTATTTTTTGAAACAGTTTTACTACTGAATATTCATAGAGCTGTAAGAATGCTGCTCACTCATGTACATAAATTACACATCTCCTCCACATTTTGCCTTTCCCCGAATATTATGTTTCCATGAGAATGTAGAGAAGAGCTTTCTCTGTACCCCACAGCCCCTGGCAGAAGAAAGTGTGGCTGAAAGAGGAAACACAAAGAGGGATATCTGAAAGTGCCTCTCAGGAGGCAAAGTGCATACCTTTGTACCAGAAAAGAAGAGACAGCAGGACGCTTCCCATCTTGAACTGCATCTTTCCCTTCCTCTGTTGTGAATAGCTCCTTAGTGTACTGCTTGGCTTGATGGGAAGGCATGAGATTAACTTAAGCGTTGCCTAAGCACCTTACTCTCCTCCATTCTCATGATTTTATCAAGCACCATCAAGCCAACCACACAATTGTAACTGTCAAACCCCATCCTAGAGGCTGTGCCATCTGTAACAGTTTTTAAAAAGCAACAAGTACTGAGGTACTGACACTCCGAGTGTGAATCTGATTGTACATGCAGACATATGTCCAAATAAACCAGGATATACCTATATACAAACCACATATCCACACTTCAGAAATGCAGATGCCTAAAGCTTATAGAAGATGTGAAGTATATATTGTCAGTTGTATATAGCATGTATTCATTATCTTCCAGCCCAATTATTTACCTCTACACTATCAACGCCTTTCCTAGCAATAGCTGTGTGTAGAAATCTGCCCTGGCCTTACTGCTTTTCCAGTCACCTAATTGCACAGTGCTGAAAACTGCAATTAGCAGATCAAACAAAAATAACATTTTTCAGTTGTTTACTTGCTAGGCTGCAAAAATCTCTAACCAAAAATATAAACCTCTCTTTGCTAACAGTTCTACCTACAGTATCCTCTCAACCAGCCTACATCAAAGATGTGATTTTAGAATGACTGATTCAAGATAAAAACGGACTGCTAGTGATTCCAGTGGATCTTGCACCTGTTCCTCCAATCTCTGTTGATTATGTGCAATTAGCAGTGAATTTTTAATGGAGGTTTTTGAAAGCAATTGCTTCAGAAGCAGCTTGCTTTGTTTCAAGAGATCTCAGATTGTATGCACTGGGAATAGATTAAAGCACTGCTTAGACCACATAGGCTGCTTTTGAGTTAAGCCAGTTGTGTCTCTTCTCTTCTGGTTTACATGCATTCAAAAATGCTGTGCAAACAAGGATACTGGCCTTTCAAAAACAGTCTCTTGGGCAGGATTCATCTCACTTGCCTTTGGATACTCACAAATTTGGAATGCCCTGTACATTCACTGTCAGGTACAGCATCCCACTACAGTCACACCTCCAGCACTGACACATCCCAGACTCACCAGGGTATGTGACATGGATGGAGGAGTCTCCTGCCAAGCAGGCTCACTGCTTTGCTCAGCCTCAAGGAGTTTAACCTCCTCAGCCCAGCACCTTTCCCACTTTACCCTCCCTATTTGGAGAGGAGGGCTGTCACAGGCAGGCCCCTGCACAGACAGGGCCATTCTTCATGGGCCTGGGCCAGCTCAGCCCAAACACTGGGGGAGAATCAATGCATGGAAAGGCAGATGAGGGGGGCAGCTCTTCCTGAGCACCAGGACAGGGGGCATTTTTCTAAGAGCAGGGGGCTACTCCTGATGTTTTCCAGAGGCCTCATGCTCATATGCTGTTCCCCTCTTGGGGCAGTGAGACCCACCAGAAGATCCAGCCAGGAAATAAAGAAATATGAGACTCTTTGAGGGTACCAGGGCAGCCTCTGGGCATGTACTGCAGTGCAACATCTCACTTCAGGCTCTACACAGCATCCTCTTTATATTGTTCAGTCTAAAACGGGCTGCCACAGAGACAGAGGTTTCCAGAGCTGCTGAAGACACTTAGATATCTGTTCCCTCTCTGCATTGATGAGCAGTTGGTATCTAAATCCCAGCTTAAAAATCCCTAAATACCTTCATCCACATATCTCTTGGAAAATCAGACTTGAGCTTCAGCCTCTCACCTTATGGTCTCATAAGGACAGGTCACAGGGAAGGAGAGCTACTCACACAAAGAGAAATCACCTACTATGTTTTAAAGAAAAGCAAAGCCAAATGCTCTCCCATCGCCACATGCAGTTCTAAATCAGTTTTAAATGGTTTATGGTCAACCCCACCCTTCAAATACATTTTGATTTTGTGTAAGAAATGCACACTTGCTCAGGGAACGTGTTCAGAAATAGCACAGCTCTTATCAAAGAACATTTCGTCCAAAGGGATACTCTTAAGCCTGGTGGCTGCCCAGTTATAAAACTCCCTCCACACAGAAGGAAAGGCAGCCTTTGTTTAACAAATTGTCTATAGCATTCAAACAACAAAACTATTTCACATGAAGATTAGAAGAGCATTAAAATTAAAGTCTCTGTATAAATAGTATGTAGTTCAGATAGTCTGTGTCTAATAGTGTTGATAGTCCTTCATTTTAATAACTGTAAACAGCAAAACCACACTGCCACTGCAGACAGCATTGATAAATGAAACATGTAGTTAATTCCTAGCAAGCACAGAAATATTTTCAGGTACAGAAGGCAGAAAAAATTTAATGGCCAATATATAACACAGCACCAGAAGTGGCTACATTTGCTCTGTATAAAAAAGAAAAACAAAATTTAAAAAAAATATAAAGATTATTCTAGCATTGATTACAGAAAAAAACCTGAGACTAGTACAAATGGCCCAAATTAAGAGAGTTTGGTAACATTCCCACTGCTGTGTAAACCAGGAACTTCCTGGGCAGATTCGCTCTTTTGTCCATACATCTTCTCCAGCTCTAGCTCATGTCCCATTGGCCCTAAGACATTTTGCCATGTTTTCATAGTTCTCAGAAATCTTGGTGTGTTTTCTTCTGCCAGACTGTGGGGAAAAACACAGAGATCACCCTGCACCATGGAGATGCTTTTAGTCTGACTGTGTGCGTGGCCTCAGAGGGGAAGCAGGAGGCAAAAGTACTGGTGTGTGAGAGAGAAGTGCAACTCCACGTAGCAGTGTCATGTTTCTCCCCAAGTCAGAGTGCCAGACAGCTCAACTGGAGCAGCACACACAGATCTGTGTCTGTAAGCTGAACACACACAACAAGCAGTGTCTCAGCAGAAATGTGTCACTGCCACACTTTTGTTTTAGTGTAGTAAGGGAGCATACAAAACACACATTTATATGTGTATGTGTGAACCACAGACATCCCTCAGAAGCAGGATACTGATGTGTGGAGAGGGCAAGACTGCCAGTGCTTTTAGAGCCTGAGTCAGGAGCTGGATCCCCTTCAAATGGACCGAGCTGCAGTGGTCCACACTCATTTAAGATATGGCTCTCTGAATAAAATGTTCTTTTTACAAGTCTGAGGTGTGACCTTAATTCATCTTCTGGAAAGGAGACTTTTTCCTAAATGTAGGAAAATGTGATGCAGATAATTACCCAGAGCTGCCCACCAGGCCCAGGCCCATTCCCATTCCCATTCCCTGTAACTCATGCACTTGGGCATGCTGTGGCTGTCGATGGCAGGGTTGGTACCATGGGATCACCATCCCTGGTAGATGAGATGTACCTACACCAGGTATATTGCATATCCTACACCAGGAGAAGTCTGCCTATGTCTGACTGAGCTCTGAGCCTGTATCCTGGAAGCAGCCAGTCTGTGGAAGACAGTTTACCCCAGATGTGGGACCACATTGCTTTGGCTTCACCTCCTGCGGGCTGTGCACACACTGCTAAGCAAAATAGGCAGAGGAAAGCCAGACCTGAGCCCTTCTGCACTTTCAGGTTGTGGGATGCACAGGCCCTTGGCATCAGTATGGTGTTAATGGTATGACTTTAGCCTGCCAGGTCTCACTATGGGATATATGGCTGCTTTCCACTCAAAAAAGCTTTTGCAACCTGGCCCAGGTCTCCTTGCATTGGTCTACAATGTCTATCTGCAATCTCTAACTGCAGCTTGCCCGTACCCCAGAGTGTTTGTTTAGTGAGAACAAGCACTAACAAAGGTTAATAGTTTTCTTAATATGATGATGATTAAGGTAAGTTTCTTAATAAGTCTCTGATTAAAGTAAGTTAAGCCAATTTTTTCTCTTTAATCTTTAAGATAGGTAAATCACACCCTCCCACTCTGATCCTGCAAAGATCCTCAAGAGCTGACTCCAGGTCAGTGGAGCTCAGGGACTCTTCTCCTCTCCTGCAGAGACGTCTTAGCCCCAGCACTCGACAGGGCTCCCACGCACACACAGATGCCGTGCCCACACCCATGCCCAGAGGTTACCCTTTCCTAAAGCCTTGCACGTGCAAAATGAGACAGCATGTTGTAATTTAAAAGTTAAACTGCTCCGAGGCAAGCTGAGACGTTTCTTTCTTTCCCAGTTAATAAAAACGATATGCACAGTAAAGGGGAAAACAAGGATAGAGTTAACTGGGCTTGCCAGCTGTGTGCTGTGAAAACCGCCGGCCTTTCCCCAGCGCTCCGTCGCTTCTCCAAACACAGAGATGGAAGGATCCAGGCTCCAGTCTGTCCCGGTGAGACTCCTTGGGGAGGGATGGGGCTGCACACCTCGCCACCGCCTTTGTCCCTCGCTGCCTGGGAGGAGGCACAGGCTGCTGCCTCTCCCCCCCGGCCCTCTCTCTGGGGTCTCCTCGGTTACCTCTCCCAGGGACCACGGTACGGGGGGGATTCCGCTCCCGCGCCAGCAGGGAAAGGCTCCGCTTGCAGGCGGGCGTTCCCCGCCAAGGCTGCAGCCTGCGGAAAGGATTCCCAGCGTCGGGGTTTCCCGCTTGAGGCGCCTTTCTGCTCCCCGGGAAACACAGGGCTCCGCCTCTGCCGCACGCGGGGCCCGCGCTTCCTTTAACTGCTTATGAGGTTCCCTGTCTTGTGGAGGAAACAAACCGAAACTCATCGCGGTAAAGAAAATTATGAAAAACGCAGCGTGAGCCAAAGAAAGAAAATTAGCACCCGGCGCTGGTTCCACTGGGGCTCGAACCCAGGACCTTCTGCGTGTAAAGCAGACGTGATAACCACTACACTATGGAACCGGCACATACGACACCCCGCGCCACACTGCCCCTATTGACGACACGCTGGCCACGCCTCCCTCCCTGGCTGAGCAGGGTAGTCTGGTATTTTCTGTTTAATTGCTGGTTGATTAAAAACAAATGTAATGAAACATTACCCTAATGCGTTTTCTGCCCTTCTGATATCTACAGAGGGGCAGTGACGGGGGTAAATCAGCTCCACGTAAGGCTTCTGTGCCGCTGCGTGTTGGGGCAGCGGCGGGCCCCGCTCCGCCCGGCCGAACACGGCGCACGGGGGCAGGTAACGACCTGGGGGCTGCGGGCCGCGCTGCAGGAACACTCCCTTCCCCTGCATGTGGTCGGCACTCGCGTACCGAATGTGTTGGGTAAATCTCTGCCTTCAGCCCGTGTGCTCCCTACGCCCCTGCCACTCGCCCCGCTTCGGGAAGGGCCGGCAGCCTTCCTGCGCATCCCATTGCTGCTCCGGCGATAGCTCGGCTGCTCCGCTCCCCCAGAGCTGGGCTGCAGTGTCACGTCAGGTGGGCCCCAGTGCGGGAAGGGCGGGCTGAGCTCCGCCAGAGGTGCAGCAAGGCCGCCGCTGCTCCGGGGCGCCCGGCTGCGCGGGTTTCCTCTCAACCGGCCATGGGAAGCGCCTGGCTGCTTACTGCGGGGCGCTTCGGCGCTCTTCTCAGCGGGGCAGGGAGGTGTGGGTGATTTCCTCGGCACAGGAGGCTGTTTAAAAAACACAAGGCAGTGAGAGGCAGGAGCGCCCGGGTCTTCCAATGCCCTGGAGAGGACGGAGTTTTCCTCCCGTGTGTGGCCGCCCGGGGGCGGCTCCCGCCGCGGTCCGCGCCGCCGGCAGGGGGCGCCC
>VZRX01022466.1:16396-162693 GCA_013398075.1 Notiomystis cincta | reverse complement strand
GGCAGGGGGCGCCCCGCGCCCGCCCACCGCCACAGGCCCCGCTCGGGCCCGGGGCCTGTGAGGGAAAGGGAAAGACTTCCGAGAGTGGGTGTTTTGGTATCCGTCCGTCCGTCCATCCATCCATCCATAGACCTTCTTGTCACCCTTACACCCCACAGTAATCGCCGTTTTCCCTCTGTTATATTTTACCCGGGGTTTTGCACTACTTGAGCGACCTCAGTCCTCACCATCCTACTCCTTGCCTCACATCTCACAAGGAGTGGCTTGTAAGAGCACAAATTAAGGCACCTGCACTATGTTTACAGGTTAAAAGTTACAAACAGAAGCTATTATTTGGAATGTAAAAGGTAAGTTTGGGAGTTTTCAGAAGTGTGATGCTTGTAAGCAAAACAGTGTATTGTTTGTGGCTAAATAGCATAGTTGACATGACTTTTGAAATTAATAATATTTTGCTGAAGCAGCAGATTTATTTGCTCTAACAAAGTAGAAAATGTTGTCCTTTTTTTATTAAAAACAGTTTCATAAGCATTAGATGAAAATAGAGATGAAGAAAATTATTTCCATAGACCTGATGACTCCTTACCATGTATGTGATAGTGGCACTTATTAGTTGGTAGATTTCAGTCTTTAAAAAATTTAAAATATTTTTTAAATCCTTTTACACACTGATCATTAGCGTGTGAGTCACATCTGTGTGCTCCCCTGACCTGGAGAGCCTGATTTGAGCTGGAGAACCTGATTTAAAGGCTTTACCCCTTTGGCAAAGACAGAGTCTGGTGGCATCAGGATGTAGGGTTTGCACTGTGTGTGGAGCTTCTGGTTCACCAGACCAACAAAATGCACATCAAGCTTTTGTTAGGCAATCCTTAGGCCCATTTCTTTTTCCTCATGCTGCTTCACTAAGACCTGTCAAACCCTGAGTGCTGTAGATCGATGTCTATCATTTCTATCAGCTCTAAGTGGAGGTTGAACCTAATGTCAGGGAGGTAGAGTTCTGCAAATTAGGTCATTAGTCATTGCTTCCCAGAATAATCTGCATTCATCTGATAATTTGGGAAACTTCCTTTAAAAAAAAAATGTTCTCATTTTTTGCAGAGGGTATCCTGATGGTTTAATAGTGTTCTGGTCTAGTTTCTTGGTCTTCAGGAGCTTTGAGGCCCTGCTGCTGCCTTTCTTTCACATTTCTGATTTTGTGTGCTTTTTGCCAAGGATGCTAGTTTTGATGTCTTTTATTCACCTTCTCACCCAGAATTGTCAGTGGGGGAACATTTCTTTTTGTGTTCACACAAATTAACCTACTTCTTCTAATGTGTGAGCACAGATTTCTGTCATCTCACTGACTGAGTCAGAGTTTAAATTTGTTCTGGACATTAATTTCTCTCTTCATTTTTTTCTACTAGTTTTTTTTTTTCCCCTTTCTGTCTCTGATTGGCCAAGCAAGTTTCTCAGTCAGGGACTTTTCCCCTGGCTAGTACTTTATAATACTTTGCTGGGTCATATAAAAATACTTCTTTAAGCTTGGAAGGGCAAGAGGAGGGAAACCACGGTCAGAGCTTAGAAGGAGCACATTCCCTTCAACTATGATTATCTTCATCCTTTTTGAAAAATATCAGTTACATCACTTTGTAGTGGGTGCTTCTGAGAAATAAGCCTGAAGCAGAATTTGAATTATGTATGTGGAATGCCTGCATGAAGACTTGCTCAGGAGGTTAATGTTTCTAAAGTATTTGGAAAACAGAGTATGTGCTATTACATCAAGAGGGGCTGCTTTTAGAGGGATGCCCTGATTTCTAAACTAGCACCATCACTGGGTTTTTCTTTTCATGCTAAACTGCTCAACCATATATTGTCAGAATTTTTTGGCCTACTTTCTGTTGCAGCTGTTGCTGCTAAAACTCTATTCAGCATATTGTGTGTGTGTGATACATGAGTGCTGAGCAAAAAAGCAATAGTATGTGTGACCTTGTTGATGTGACTGGTATGTTCTGTTTGCCCTTTGTAGAAGGGAAAATGCTGTTGTCTCCTTGGACTTGAACAGGAAAGGTTAATTTGGAAAGGACATTTGTGTTTCCTCAAGTTGCATGTTATTGTGATCCCCACAAGTAACTGGAGAGGTGGCTCAGTCCAGCAACACCGACTCTTTATCAGGTTGCTTGGTCATGTCAGATCACTGAGACAGAGGACAAAGAACTTCCATGAGAAACAAAGGAAAACATGTCCTAAAGAACCTATAACTGCTAAGGTTATCCCTCTCCCACTGATCTTGGATGAAATGTTTCTGATGGATTTACTGGCAGTTGGAGCAAACCTGGTGGCCTCTCATAATGCAGAGATCTTGGTAAATGCCAATATAGATGAACTTACCAGGTACAGTAAATGTTTATAAATAATGTGTATCCCAAGAGTGCAGTGGAAAGAGGTTGTGATGTATTTTTGCTTGCATACATTTTGGCAGAGCAGAGTGATCATACATAAAAGATTAGCTACTGTAACTCAGATCAGGGAAAGTGCATCCTGCCAGAAAAACAAACATCAAAACTCTTCTGGGTCAGAAGAGAATTATTGTGCTTGGTTTGCTTTCCATTTACTGTCTCCTCTCACAGGACAGGAACAGCTTGGAAAGTGGAAACTTGTGTCTGGGACTCCAGAACCTCGGAGGACTAACTCAGTCAATTAAATGCCTTCTGCTTTGCTGCTCTGGCATTTTAAATATCTTTTGTACCTTAATAAAAGTCTGTCTCAAAAGGGGATTTGATCACTCTGCCCTTCAGAGTGGTGGCTGATGCCTTTAGCACTGTCACACTGATGGCAAAAAATTTCTGAAAATAGCATATTATGGTATTATGAGACCTTTGGGGAGCGGCAGGAGGATGAAGATATTGCTTGGTTTGCCTCTATTCTCAGAAATCTTTTGCTTCCTATCCAGTTCTGGTGGGGCTCCATCACCTGGAGAGACTTCAGAGCAAGGGCCACAGTGATGTTCATCTTGAGCCCATGCACGTGGATCTTTCTCCCACCACAGCATACTTTCTAGCCTGTAGTCCTCTTTGGACCCACAGGCCCCTGCCCTGACCCCACAGAAATGGCTGCTGTGCTCTGTTCCATCACTGCACAGCAGCAAGCAACCCCTCCCTGGCTTTTTTTTTGGGGGGGGCGGGGGGAAGTGGCCCGATGAGCATAAGTGATGGTGAGGCCTGGGCCTAAGACTGCAGTGGTGATATTACAATATTGTGCTTCTGCTGACACCTCCTAGTTTTGAGTGGTTTGGTGGGCTGTGTTCAGGATCACAGTGTCCCCGTGCAACCCATACACTGCCAGTGGAGCAGATTCCTCAGGGGCTGTTGTGTGAGCAGTGGGCAGTAACAGATCACCATGATGGCTCTGCCCTTCCCTAGGGATCCTGTGCAGTGACTGAGAGTCGGGGGTCAGCAAGGCCAGGAGCTGGGTCAGAGATGTGGGACGTGCTGCTGGGGTCAGGGTTTGATTTCAAAGCATGGCTTTCTGACCAGAGCAAGGCTGCAGTGTTCTGGCTTGTCCAATCCCTTCCCAGCAGTCACACAAGGAGAAGATGAGCCAAAACATGAACTGAGTCCACAGAGTTCCAGTCACTTGTTTATGGTGAGAACAGGTGCATGCATGAAGAAATGAACTGAAGGCATCAGCACAGTGCTTCCCAACACAAGACCTGAGTGCTCTATACTTGTCCCGTTATCCGGGTGTGGCTGAGTGATTTGGAGAACACCTCTATCACTTGCATGCAGGCACACTGCCTTGTGGTAAATTCAGTATTGCTTTCCTTAAGGGCTTTCATAACCGTGCCAGCCACATCAGATAACCAAATAACCTGGACAGCCTCATGGCTTTTTCCGGTGTGCTAGATCTGCTAAAATGCAAATCATTGCCTCAACACAGCAGAAAGGCCGAAAGAGATCATGTGACTTCAGATGTGAGGCAGATAACTTCAGCCCATCCCTTTCTCTGCCTGAGATTCAGGAGGCATGGTGACAAAACAGCTCTTCAACGTGGAAACAGCACAGCTGGAGGGCTGCAGCCATGAGCTTTCACATCAGGTTGGACGATGAACACAGCATTTCTTCCTGACTGCTTCTGAAGAGCAGCATTCAAGAGTTTTCCTCTCGGGAAGCTGTATAAATAGGTGGAGAGCAAGTGCATTGCAGCTCCTGAGCTCCAGAGCCCCAGAGGGAATTGAAGGACCTGTTCTGCAGAGCTGCACCCTTCAGGGGTTGCTTTCTCTTAAAAAAAAGAATCTTTTAAAGGTACTCTTGTACAAAAAATCTTGGTATTGCTGAAGGAGAAGGAAAAAAAGGTAATGTCTTTGGGTGGGAGATATATATATATATTTGTGTGTGTGTGTATTTAACTCACTTTTAAAGAGCAAACTGACAAAATGACAGATGCATGTAGCATTATTTATGATTTTACCATGAGAAAAATCACTGTGCTTCAAACTATAATGTTTGACCTGGACTGAATCAGTTATCCAGAACTTCTGAGTACATATGAGATCAGATAGCTTTGAGACTACTGTATTCCATGTAGTTTTTGTTTTAGAAAAATTAATTTTTATCATATTTTTGAACCTTGTTCTGAGCGTAACTTAAATTTTATGAAAACCACACTGAAGCATGAATTTAATTTTTAAACTGGTTCAGATTTCAAAACATGTTTATTCCAAAGATTTGCTTTTTCAGGATATCATTAAGACCTTGCTTATTAACTGCAGGACAGTGTGTGATCCACTTTTTGCTTAAAAGGTGTTAACTTTTATGCTCCAGTTGGGTTCAGTTTACTAGAACCAACTTTGCTTCAGGATTTTCAGTTTTCCCTGTGTTGCCTAAAGGAATCTCCCCCTAGAGGCGTTCAGCATTTCTGAAAAGTGATATGATGGGTTTGCTTATTCTCCGAGATGAAGAATAATATGTACTCCATTTGTATACTTGTATTTGCTACTCCTCCTCTTTTAAAAAAAATTCTGCACAAAAATTGCTGCACAAAAAAATGAGGCTGCTTGCTTTGTTTGTTTTCTGCACAAAAAAAAAAAAAGAACTCAGAATGTTTTGTGTAAATGTACCCTTTATTGATTATAAATAACATAAACTAGCATTCTCCCACCATTTTTTCCTACAGATTCTTTTTGGGTTTGCATGCAGTTCCTGAGCTCAGGGATTGCTTGAATTATCTACATGTTCTCACCTTTACTACTCTTGCTTTTATTTCTTTTTGCAGTGCATTTTTTGGCTCAGGAATATGAGTCCACATTAAAACTTCATCCTGTTCTCTTTCAGGCTTTGCTGGCTTTCTGGTATCTTGCTGCATCCCATTCCCTATTGATTGCTGACCCAAACACTTGAGTTCTATCAACATGGCCAGTGATAGCAATCATTCCATCAGCTCTAAATTGAACTTAGCCTTGCTTCTCTGAGCAGGCTGAAGAAATTATCTATTAATAAAAAGACTTTCTCATTTCTGTCTTTCACATAATCCCTGAAAATCACTTAATAGAAATGTTAGTTTGTTACATGGATGTAAAATGATGGAGACCCAATCACATATTGATTTGTCTATGTTTGATGTTCTCATATCAACCCCTTGGCAGATCAAATTCGGTGTTGGTGTCAAAATTACAGCCCTTGTGCCATAGCCAGGTTCCATTTCACTCTGCTAGTTGACTGTGTCAGCTTCATCCTACTTTCTGCAGGGTGGTTCTTTTAGCTAATGAGATCTTTAACTCATCTCCAGATTCCCGTCCTGACAATCCCAACAAGACAGTTTTGGAGACCTGTCCTTGTGCAGGTCCTGACCTGAGTGTTGTGATTTAATGCCTGAGTTCTCTTTTTAATCTTTCCAGCTTCATTCCATCACCAATGCACAGAAGCAAATCTATCACAAAAGCATGTTATGGACTGCAGAGACTACATTTTCTGCAGTCCTAATTTTCAAAGGAAAACATTTCTAAAGGAAATCTGTGAGTCACAGTAAAATAAAAAAATTATAGCCAGATGGCATCAATGGAAAGCCTCTGTCATTAGAAGCATCCATCCATCCATCTGATCTTTGTGCTGAAAAATGTCTTCATCTCTCTATCACCTGTCCATGTCCATGTACCTCCTAAGACATGTTATGGGAGGAGATCATAGCTACCTGTTCACAAATTGATTGAGAAAGAGATGAGTAGCAAAAGGAGGCACATTGCTGGAGAGAGGTGTTGAAACAACTTCTAGGGGAAGTAGAATAACTATGGAAGCTCCCTCTCAACAAAAATAATTTTTGTTTAAAAAAATTTCATTTTTGTTTATCAAAGGTAAGAAACAAATGAAAAGACAGAGTTGTAAGAACTTAAATCTTAGTGGCTCTTATTCGTATGGCTCCCGTATCCTCAGGTTTAACCCAGCTTACACTTGTCTGCCAGTAGCACAGCTCAAATAATTTTAAAAGATAATCTGTGCTTTAAAGGATGGCTCTCTGCCCAAAGAACCTGATGTCTGATTTCATTAAAAGTCAGCTATAAATCTTTACAGGATTTCCATTTTTCTTGAGGCTGAGGCAGCCTGGTCTTTATGTGACTGACAAACTGGAGGCGTGATTGATTTGGGGCAGCACCTATTACATCCAGACCAAATGATGCTGAGCCATATCCTCTGTAAATCAGGCTCTCAGCAGCTCGAGTTCTCAACCCCAAATTTCTGAGCACTTGCTGTGTGTAAACTTCAGTGACTCCTGTCCAGGAAAGAGCAGCATGTGCCACTCTGGCTTAGCTTTGTGCACATCCACTGGCATGATTGCAAAGACATTTCATTTTGCTTCAGTGGATGGGTTGTGCTTTCACTGCCTGTCTATCATAAAACTGCCTTTTTTGCTAAACTGAGAGAAATCTAGCAATTTTTTGAAGTTATGTCTAAACGTGGGGCAGATCACTGACTTGTAGAAATTGAATGCTTGCTTTTTAGTCAACATGATAGATTCTCTCTTAAATGTAAATCGGTGGTATAATAGCCAGAATATTTCAAATTCTCATCCAGGTTTGTGTCTCTTGCAATACCTTGGTAAAAGCCCAGCTTTCCATTTCATCACCCAACATTTGGGGGGAATTTTGTAATGGCAAATGATTCTTCACCAGACACTGCTACACTGCATAGTAAGTAACTCAGAGAAATTACTCTTTGGCCTGGAGTCTGGGCATGCTGGTTGGTTGGTAGGATGGCTCTGCAGCCACTTGAGAAGCTGTCATGAAAAGGTAGTTGAATGTTCGCTCTGCCCATTTTAGAATGCAGATATTTGGGGCAGAAGGTGATCATTATTCCCCTGGACTAGCTCTTTGATGGCCAGATTTGGCCTTTTTAGGAGATTTAATGATAGGATGTATCTGTGCAAGTTTTCCTCCAAGCTCTGTATGAATCTTCATTTACTGCTGTCACAATAAAATTTCTGTCCCTGTGCCTCTATCTTTTCATTTCTTTGCTAAAGGAGGTTCTAGAAGTCCATGAGTTTAGAGATATGTGGAGGAGAGTGGTGATGACTGGGAGGAAAGCTGAAGTTGTTGAAAACAGGGTATGGTCACAGTTCAGCCCCCTGTTTCTTGGGTCAGCCCATTGTTTGCTGTGGTTTGGATGGAGCCCTGAGATGTGTGATGGTTCTGTTTGGAGCTCCCATTGCCCACTTGCTGGGCACAGGCTCACCTGCCCTTTAATCAATGCTGCAGTAGAACTTAGATGGTAAAAGCTATTTTGCCAGTCCCTTAGTGCCAGTCTCCAGATCACAATTCAAGTCATGGCTGGCTTGTTTGAGATGGAGTAATTAAGGCTTAAGATTCTCTTAAGAGGGAAAGTGAGGAGATGGTATCCAGGAGAGCAAGAATTGTTTGGAGAGAAGGCAAATTTAAGCTATTCGCAATATCAATATTGTATTTGATGCTGTCAAAGCCATTGATTGGCTCAAGATGAATATAAGAGCACTTTTTTGGATTTCATGATAGCTCCTTCAGAGGGAAATAAAGCAGTCCATTGTGGAGGGAACAAACCTTAAAACCCTTCTTTCCTGAAATAATTACTGACTTATAAGGAGTCAGACCCAGCTCAAGTGTAGGATACCCTTTTTTGTGGGACCCTGTAAAAAAGCCCCAGAATGACAAAGAGTTGTGTGATATTAACATGACAGGATATCATACATAATAATAGATGTCAAAAACTGCACATATAGTCCCACAAGTATATGTGTTTTCTAATTACTGAAATTGAAAATCACCTAGTTAGGCATTTATGTTTTTTTTTTTTCTTTTTTAGCCTTCTTTTATTTTTATTTCTGCTGGTAAAGCCGAAGGAAAATAGTAGCTATGCATTCATTTTATGCTGATGAATTTATTCTTTGTTTTAAAACTCAAGTTAAAAGAAGAGGAATATCAATGAAACAAAACAACAGATTAAATAATTTAGATGTCAGATGTATCCCTGGAGACGGAGAGAGAGGGATCATCGTGATCATATAAGAAATCTTTAGCTAAAACAAAGTTCAGTATCTAAGAGCATTAGTAAATTTTTGTAGCTTAGAAATGGATCCATTTTGTATCTCAGAGGAATTGTATTCATTTGAATTTGTTGATTAGAGAGTGTATTGCATTAGCAAATGATACTATTTAGTGAAGAGCTGAGCGAGTGCCAGGAGAAAAACCCAAAATACTTCACTTCAAAATGTTTGGGTTTTTTTCATGTATTTAATGAAACAAAATCTTTTCCTTGGATTTTTTTTTTTTCAGCAGAAATGCAACAGAAAATTGGATATTTTATTTAAATGAAATCTGATTATGAAGTGATTTGCTATGGTCTGTCCTGGTAAATTTGGTGGTGGTGACACTGAGCGATAAAGTGATAAATGGGGTGGTAAGGCTACTTTTCAAATCAATGGAGTGTTAGGAGGATTGAGGGTTGGAGTTTTTTTAGCAGTACTATCAGATGTAATTTAAAATCTTTAAAATTCTGCAGTTCCAATTTTCAAATCACAAGAATGTGTCTCCATAGTCCCTTGTCCCTAGTAGTAAGGCTTTAAATAGCTTTTCTTCATATAAGAAATCACTGCTGCACATTAACATTAAGCTAACATGTAAGGAGTAAACTGTATTAATTACCAAGTTAATTTCTCTTGACTGCAAGTTGATAGTAATCAGATGTGGAAAAAAACCCTATTGTGGTCCAGTTTATGTAAGATGTGCTCTACAATAATTTGTTATGTGCTGAAGGTACTTCACATTCTGTATTGTCAAGCACTATTTTTTTTTCTCCCTTTCCCTCCCTCCCAATCTCATCCCTGTTAGGAGTACTAGGAAGAGCTCAGCAGCCCAAAGGAGTACAGCCCTCATCACTGAAGGAGCAACACAGGAAATGTGTAGAATGCTACCAGCTGAGAGGAACATGCTTCATATCAGCAGAAATTAAAACGGATGGGCAGCATCATTGGAACCATGGGGTGCAGCAGTTCTGTAGCTGACAGAAGGTCAGAGAATGGTGAGTGTTGCCTTTGTCTTCAGGGCAAGTGTTTGTTCTCTCTCTAACACCAGAAGAGGATTGCAAGGTAATGTTTTCCCCCCAGTCCTGTTGTCAAAATACTTTTTCAGGGAAAATTATTTTCTAAGTATTTTCTAATTATTTTCTTTTTAAAAAGAGTGCATAGCTTTTAGATGCTGGCTGAGGTCAGGAAGCAGCTTTAGATCACCTCTAACATTGACAGATTGGGATGTAAAAGATTCACAGCATCTGTGACAGAAGCTAAACTTCTGAGGTGTCTGTGCTCGCACAGTCACTGCAAAGCTTAGGGGTTAAGGTATTGAGTATTGACCTTTTATGGCTTTTCACACCATGGGATTCCTGGGCAAACCACCCCAATTTCCCTGCTGTTGTGTGACCCCAATTATGAAACAAGTAATAAAGCAGAGCTATTACAATGACTTCAAAATCAGTTTTCTGGCCTACCAAGTGCCTGGCCTGACATTCTCACAGTCTGCCTGACAGTTACTGAGGCTGTCAACTGAAAGTCTCCACAGGACCTGGTTAAATGTTCAATTAAACTAATGGATCATCACCCTCCTTTTAATCATACCCCACCTTGGTATGAACTCAGCCGTCTTTGCACAGGCAAATAGGTTCCAGGATACACTCAGACCTTTGTTCAGACCCTTTGTGTTCTCTTTCATTGCTGACCAATAAATTGTGCTGTAGAGAGCCATGTTACATGGTACTGTGCATAGTCTTAGGGCATTATTATGCTGAACAGCCATGGTTGAAAAGGAAGGCTCTTTTTTTGGCTACCAAGCCGGGACACAAGTCACAGGAAGCTGGTGACTAAGAAGCAGGAGCATTCAGTCATGGCTACAGGGATCCCAGCTGACTGGTTTGAGAGAAACCCTCAGCTCTGTGCATGCTACTACATAGCAGCATCAGTGCTGTATGACCACAGTGAAAGAAGAATGGAATCATCTGGAGTCCCAGACCTACCTGTAACTAGGAGGCAGCCCTTCCCCTTTGGATTTGCAGGCTGTGCCTATGTGTGCCTTGCAAGACCTTGGGGATGTGCTACTTGGGAATATTTCTAAGTGTGGAAAAGCTTGGAGTGGGCATGAGGAGCGGTACTCTTTGTTGATCAACAAGCATCAACACACATTGATGTGGGGCATTAGCCCAAAGATGGCTTAGGATTTTGTGTGCTTGCTGGACTGTGTGTTGTCTTGTAGAGTTGCTGAATGGTTTCCTTTCTGCTCTTCAACAGTAGTCAAGTGATGCTGAACCCTCATTCTATCTGCAGCCTGAGGCTGTACATTTCTCTAATGCATTAATAACATGAATTTAACAGATACTTGTTGGTGTAGAAACCTTTGCAACTGATAACAATTTCTTTTAGAGATGCAGTTTAGCCTACTGTGAAAATCATGTTCTGATTCACTCCTGAGAATAACAGTGCTGTAATAAGTACAATTAAAAAAAAGAAAGACAGGAAACATTCTGTTAGATTTGCAACATTAACCACAGTGATTGATATGTATCTGTCTTATGTGATAGCAGTGGAACTGTGCCATGTTAAGTGCTCAGGACCATTAAGCAACCCAGGGGGCTTTAATGGGAAATTTAATGGCCCTGATGCTGGAAATCAGTTTCTGTGCTGGTGACTGTGCTTTTTCCCCTTAGGTACTCTTCTAAACAGAAATGTTGGTGACAGCCTTGCTGTAATGTGTCAGGCTTTCAGGTCTGTAGTGGTGGGGACTTCCAGAAAGGACAGAGAATAAGAGAGATCTCAGAGGGTGAGGGTCTGAAGGATTCTCTTAGTCATATAAGGATCACATTTCCCTTAGGCAGGAGGATTTTTCTAGGATGGATCTACAGGATGGGAGTCTCTGGATTTTGGTCTTGTCTGGACTAGGAAATGTTACCACTTTAACTATACTGTATACTCATTAATGGTAAAATAAGCAAACAATATGTTGTTATGGTATTTTTATTTATATTTATTTATTTTTATTAAAAGGTTTCCTTAATGTTATACATCTATTAATAGAATCACTTTACCATTAATGTTTGCCCTTACCTGCATAACTATCAGTAAGGAAAAAATCATTCTCACTCAGGTTCCATTCATCCTCATATAAAAATTCCTGGTATTTGTGATCAGTTACAATAATTGACTGGTGTAAATTGTTATCTCTGTAGTACAGAGCTTTTCTTTAAAGTTTTGCAGTGCAGGACAGTGTCCACCCCAGGACCTCTTTCTGCCACCAGATGTTGCTCTGCTTAATAAACTTTTATCTGAGAAGTTAAAGGAATGTGATCTCTTTGTGGCATGAGTGAGGCCTGAAGGTAGCAGGCTCTTTTCTCCAGGTTGCAGTCTTGATGATTGTCCTTCAGTGAAATTTCCAGCAGTTTTCCAGACTGAGACAATAGTAGACACAACTTCCTAAAGTGCTGAGTGGAATGCATATTCATATTCAGCACACAGTCAGAAATGGTCTTGTGGCATGTTCAATTGAATTTTTGGAGTGAGTTGTTAACCAAGCCAGCCAAAACTGTACCTCATTGCCTTTTGGTTTGTCTATTTAAACAACATATTCTACCCTTTAATATAATTTGTTCACTTTTTATCCTAGGACTTGAATTTTGCTGGCTTGCTGATGGAGCTCTGCAGGCAAAAACTTTCTGGTGGAAGAAGCTGTTGCAAATACTGTTGCAACTTGCAAAGTCAAAGCTTTTTACTGCAGCTTGATAAAGAAACACACTGTTGATAGGGCAGACTGTTCTTCCTTTCCTCTCCTTCCCAAAACTCACATAGTGCCCATCAGCTGACTGACTTCTTACCTGGGTACTGTCTTCAAGGCAATTAAATGGGGAAGGTTACTAAAAGCTTAGGCCTGAACAAGTCAACTAGCTTGGGATCTGTGTCTGAAGACAGAAACAGTAAAGGCAGCATGTCTTTTTTTCAGTGTCACTTTTACTGGGTTTCATCTTGCTGTTAACTGTGCAGAATGGACTGAATTTGCAGAATTCTGCAAAGGCAGCATGCATCTTTTCCTTGTAGATTACCCTGCATCCATGTGCACTGCCCTGCTTTGTGTTTTGACAGTCATTAGAGCTGCAGTCCTCATCCAGAAGTGGTACCGCTTTACCATGGCCCGGCTGGAGATGAGGCGCCGCTATTCGCTCAGTATCTTTCAGTCGATTGAATATGCTGATGAACAGGATCAACTGCAGGTTTGTACTCTTCCATTCTTCCTCTACAAGCAGTTAGGTTATCCCCAGGACTGTGGTTGCACAAACAAAATAGGGGTGTGGTGATTTCTTCTACAAAGCTGGGTCTTGATTAATAAAACTGTTTCCCTGCCTGACACATGAACTAAGCTGTGTGTATTCACAGACAGACATACAGATGAATGTAACTACATGAGCATCAGGGCACCATTCTGCCCATACAGCATATCTAGGGTATAGGTTCCTGTATAGCAGCTCTGTTAGCCAGAGATTGCAGGTCATGTGCAGTTTACTGTGGGTGATCTTAACTGTCTGTGAGGCAATATATGTGCAACAGCGATATCAGTGTTTCAGCATGTCAGCCCAGGCTTCCTTTAGGGTCAATACAGGAAATTTGGAACTTACAAGCTTTTGTGTGCATCCTAGCATCTGTGTCTAAAGTCAGTTCAGTAGCAGTTGTTTCTATTAACTATGAAGGAAGTCTAGGCCAATAGTCTGGATGGTGAGCAAGATGAATTACACCCAGAAACATCAGCAGCACTGAAACAGTCCTGAAACATAAAGTGTATTCATAAAGTGTCAGTTTTGAATTCATAGCAAAGAAGGAAAGGGAGCTATTTTTGTAGTAGGACAAAAGTTATGTCATTATTGCAGGCTGATACTATGGGAATTTAGTGTCTTAGATCCCCCTAAATGGGAAATTGCAAGTAATTGAGTAAGAATTATATTAATGCTTGTTGGATCACTTAAACTTTTTTTGTTCTTTTCTTTTTCATACTCAGCTATCCAACTTCTTTACATTCATGCTGGATCACTGTACTCATCCTGATTCAGGTAACAATAAAAATAAAAGCAATGTAGAGATTCTGCTTGAAAAACTTGATGTGAGGAGAGTTAATGTTCAATGTGATATTTACAGCAGGTGGCATGTGCTGGGGTTGAGGTTAGATGTCCCAAATGCTGTAATATGAATCTGATCCTCTAAGAGCTGACACTGCTCACTATCTACTTAGTTAGTCAGAGCAGTCAGTAAGTCAGAACTGGTGCCTGTTGTCCTTAGGAGACTATTCAGAGGTGCTCAGAGTGCTTTCTTATATGTTACTGCCCTTCCTACAGAATCTGGTTTTCACAGCTTTCTCTGCATGTTTTCTTAAACAATGGGAAACTCTCTCCCTGCTGCCTGGGCCAGTTCTGGACCACTTTTAAATTTAATTTGTTCTAGATTTCTCTGCAACATGTATCACTATGTGAATGATAAAAAATGAAATACATTTAAACCACAGGAGATAAATCTTTAGAAACCATCTCAACTAAGCTTCAGTTATTCAAGGAATCACCTTTAATTTTTGAACTATTTTGGGATCTTTGGACATAACTTACTTTTGAGGTCAAGCTCAACAGAAGGACAGACTGAAAGTGATTCCAAAGTCCAGAAAATAAACATGACATCCCTGAACAAATTCAGAATAGATCTAATCCCAGTGGAGTTAAAAATGAGGCTGTCCTCTTCTTATTGCATTATAAGAAAATGGCCTTTTTCTTTCATCTGGTCTAGCCATGGGTTATTCCAATTAAAATTTGCACAAGATACTTTGATAGCAGGATACAACCACCATCAATACTTTAAGTGGTTCAGTGTTCTAATGACAACCAGTAGAAATGGCAATTTTTCTCTCTTAAATACTTTAGAGTGCCTAATGCTCTCTGTGCTCTGCAGAAAAAGAAATTATGTCTGAACCTTGCTCCACAGTCAAAGCAGAGGATACAATAGTCCTTCCTTTGATTTTTTTCCCATTACTGCCATATTCTGTGAAAAAAAAAATCTGCTTTAGTCATTTAACTTCCTGGGAAGGAATTGGCAAACTTAAAGAAAATCAGATACTGCTCACTTCATCTACTTCTTCATGCAGATAGTGCACCTCTCTTCAATTTTTCCACCTGAATGGAAGGAAAACAGTAGTGCTAGGTCTGAGATTTGGAAAAATATTGTTAATCTCTATTTTTATTGTATTATTCAAGTGGACTTTTACAGCTATTCATTGTAGATATGATTTATCTACCTTTATTAGCTGTGTCTACTGTGACAGAAGGAATGAAGGTGAGGTGTCTCAGGTGACTTGCTAAGGCTCAGGACCTTGCAGAGCACACTGCAGCATGCATAGGCTGTTCATGTGCAGGTGGAGATCTGAGCCTCACCTATGCACAGGGAGGGAGATGGAGAGTCCTGTGGGCTGCCCCTCATCACCACTGCACAGGTGACCTGTTTCTTGGTCTTGTAGATATTGGGAATTGCAGACTGGTTAAGGCTGAAACACATGATAAGTGTATATGGTTTATGGTAAAGCATCCCTTTGTCTTGCTGGCTTAAAACTTCCATCTTTTAGGACTGACTTTGTTAAGACTTGATAACTGCTCCAAAGACTTTATTTTTGTCTTGTTTTTTCCCCCTTTCTAACACCATGTGATACCAGATACCAGAACCCTAAAAGAAACAGAAAAAATCTGGTGTATGTTTAATAAAGAGTTGGCCAAGGCAGCCCATACAAAGGAGCTGACTTGATTATTTTTGAGGAATTGCATATCAAATGTGTATTGTGTGGGTTGTGATTATTTTGTCCAACTACTGGCTGTGAGCATTCTTTACTTTAAGTTCTTGATTGCTTGCCCCTGGAAGTGACCTTTGCAGCACCCATGCTAACCCCACTGATGTAAGCAAAATCAGTGCTGAATAGAGGGATTCTTAAAGAACTGCTTCCCCTTCTGCTGAATCACCATCTTAAGATGTGAACCACAGTGAATGTAAACATAACAACCAGAGAGGCTTCAAATTGACTTTTTGCATTTCCTAAAACCTGTATTTCTCTGGCTTTTATTTTTTTATCAGTATGTGCTCACTTAAATTAGAGTGATAGCATATGGTTCAAAAGCTGTCTCCAGGAAGACAATATATAATATTGTTACCAAAGAACAGGTTGCCTGTTCTTCTCAGTAAGTGATAAGAAAGTTACCTGAAAATTTTCTGATCTGTGGTTTTCTTTACATTATAAACCACTCAGTCTCCACCATTAATCTTGTTATTTTCCTCTTTTCAATCTGTTTTTTTCAAATTGTTTTTCAAAGACAGAAAGCAGTTGCCATCTCATTAACACAGTAGTGCTTTTGATGTGATTGTTTATCTGTTATATCCTAAAGCTTTTTTCATCCTCTCATTCTCCTCAAGATGTCAGTGTAGTTTGTGATTGGGATATTATATAGTTGAGTGTATTGTTCTACTTCTTACTAAAGGCTATTTTGCAAGGGTTTGTAGGAAATAAGAATAAAAACCTTTTCTACCTTACACTTTTCTCCCTCATTTCTTGAAAAAATCTTCCTCCCTTCTCAGCTTTCAATGGAAAGTTCTCTGGTCAGAGTAAGCTGGAAACTGCCTTTCCAGCAAAAGGTGACCCATTTACTCACTCTTTTATGGGCACATTGAGGGTGAGAAGACTGCAGACACATCCTGAGAAAAATGGTGGGACTGGGAATCTAAGCCTGTTCCTCTCAAGGTCACCAGGGCACCTCCTGGAGCTGTCCTTCAAAGGGGAACAAAAAAAAAAGTGTTGTTTTCTGCAGTTGCACTCCCTGTGATGCCTCCCTTACAGCTTTAACACCCTTCCAAGATGTTTTGCACAGAGTGATTCTTGCAGTGGGGGATAAGTTATAGCTGGTTGCAGTTTGTAGAGCCAGGAATGGAGTGAAGGAAGAAATGTTTGAAGCAGTTTAGAAACCTCCTTCCTCTTTGTAGGCTCCGTGTCCATTTGACTTTGACCTGAGAGCTGTGGATCAGTATCTGGAATATGTAAGAGCACTTCTCAGGAGCCAGAGGTACCTCAGTGGTCAGGCTGAAGGCACACAGAGGGTGGCAGAACAGAGAACTGATTTCAGAGCTGCAGAAGCAGCTGATTCCCAGTTACTCCAATTGTGAGTACATCCTTGGCAGCGGCAGCTTTGACTTGCCTTGAACAATTCCCCAGCAACGTGGTCTTGTCAGGAGAATCAGATCCTTGGGCTTTCTGTGGCCAAGTTGACTCCACTTAGCTCTGGGCCTTTGTGTTTAGCATGGATTATGGCTCTAGGGTAGTTTTTGGGCTTTGTTAATAGAGAAGGGTCATCTCCCTGAGCCTGGGCCAGATATCTGGTGTCAGAGTGCAGAGCAGGTCATTGCCTGTGCTCCCTCTAGTCAGTGGAGAGATGCAGATGCTGGCACAGGACATGTCATTCTGTTTTGACACGTGCCTGAACCAGGCATGCCCCAAGTTTTCATCCCTGTCTTTCAATATGAACTGAAAGAGCCTTGACAGCTTTGACTAGAACAGCAAAATGTGAGGGGTGCTGAATCCTTCAGAATTAGTCCTGCATGGGGCATGTGGTGAGCTGGGGTACTCGCTGGCCAGCGTGGTGATTCCCCAGGCTGCATTAGGTCATCCATTACTGACTGTTCAGAGGTGGGACAGTCATGCTGTGCAGGAAGAAGCCTTAAAATCCAGCTGAAAGTCCCTGAGGAGCTGTAAGCACACTCTAAGGGTAATGACGATGACTGGCTTTTGACAACTCATCCAGAAGTGGAAAATGGGGTGTGCTTCACAGAGACATGCCCTACAGGAAAGAATTGGGTTTTCCAGCCTGAGCATGTGCCAAAATAGAAGCAAGTCTGTGAGGCAGGCACAGAGGTAAAGTTCAGAGGTAAAGTGATGGATGGATGGATGGATGGATGGATGGATGGATGGATGGATGGATGGATGGATGGATGGATGGATGGATGGATGGATGGATGGATGGAGGGATGGATGGATGGATGGATGGATGGATGGATGGATGGATGGATGGATGGCCTGCTGTGTGCAGGAAGAGAAGGCAGGAGTAGGAGCAGCCATGGGCAGGTGTCTGTCTGGCTTGAAGATCACTGACTCTGAAGGAGTCATGTCAGATGAGGACAGCTGGTTAGAACAGGCAAGACATGAGGCATTTGGGTGTTCTGAGGAGCTGGTTCTGCAGATGCCCACTTCCTGGGAAGTAGGGTGCAGAGGGAGATACTGCCCAGGGGCCTGCTGCTAGAGCTAAACAAGAATTGGTGCAAACGTGCTTGGCTGATCACTATGTGGGAATCAGCAATTTCAGTCCATGTGACATTCTGGTGTCCAGCCAGACAAAGCTGTAACTGTGGTGGAAGATTGCAAATCAAACTGTACTTGGTGGAAATGGTGAACCCTGAGCACCTTTTGCTGTTACTTGATGCCTTAATCCATTTATGTATCTGAGTATAACATTGCATTAGCACTGAATGTGCTAATCAGCTCACAGCTGAAGTACTAATAGTAAAAGGGCACTTTAAAAAATCCAGATTACATTTTTATCTATTTATTTCTTTAATATGGATTTTATCCAGTTGCAAGACAAGTTAGCCTTTATGAATCTCATAATTTATGAGGCCTCATGCTTGTTTTGGCTACTGTGAGTTTTGAGTCACAGTTACAGGTCAGCTGTAAATCAGCAATAAATAATACAGCTACACAGCTGTAAATAATATATTTTTATTTGCAGTTGCAGGAAATCAGGGTTACAGAAAACTTACCTGCAGCCCAGCAAAAAGTGTTTTCAACAATCATCTCACAAGAGCACCCCTGCAACAGTATCTGCTAGAACACTTTTGTTTAGGGCCTGGTTCTCTCTTTTAGAACAATATATGATCAAGACAATCTGCAAGAAGAAAACACTGAAATGTGCTGATCAGTCAGTTACATTTTAAGATTATGTCAAAAAATGTATTGGATTGAAGCAATTAGCAGTGTTCCTGCTTTCTCAGTGTTCTGGGGAAAATTAGAAGCTATGCTCTACTTTCACTACTCTGTTTTTGTTTACTTGATTTCATCCAATAGTTTTATGGCAGCCAGCCAAAAGCTGACATTGTTTCCTAGCTGTATCAGAAAGGAGAGATGTGCAATCCACTATGAATAAATAGAATTTTGTTGCTGACTTTTAAAATAATCACTGACCTGCTGGTATTTAGCCTAAAAATTTTAAGTAGAAAATAAAAGCAATAGAAGTGACTCTTCAAAACCTGTATTAAAAGTGTAATATTGAACTTTAAACAGATGATGGTCATTAAATGATCAGCTGTGACTTTTTGTGACTCCTTGCATCAGAGGGAAGGGGAAGAAAGTTTGTACAGGTGATGGTTCTTGTTACCTGTGAGCAAACTGCTCCACAATTTCAGTACAACATGTTTTGCACCACAGTGTGACCAGCAGTTGGAAAAGAGTTTTTGCCTGTTTTTAACCTTGGTTTGGTCCTTTTTTTCCCTTGTTTTGGTTGATTGGTTGGTTGGTTTTAATATTGTGAAACAATCTGGGGAAACCTGGAACTTTTCCAGTACAGGAGGCAGGAGTCAGCCACTATAATACTGCAGCAGTTAAAGCACTTACATTCAACCAGCTCTGGCCATGCTGTTACAGCTCTATGGGGGACTTTCTCACCACTCTATGGTGGAGTTTCTACATTTTTGTTTTCCTTCCATCTTGTTCCAGTTTCTCAAATTTTCACCAGCCCTAGTGCTCCTCAGGTAGGGGATGAAGGCTTATGTTTGAAAGAATTTGAAAAGAAGATTGATGTTCCAGTCTCCTATCATGGACCACGACTCTCCTTTCCCCTTACTGTCGAAGATGCCAATGCCCTCCTTCATGCTTTCAAGAATGAACAGGTAATTTGCAACTAGTTGGTTTGCTGTTTTTTTTTCTTATTTTACATCTGTCAAGTTGTAGTTCCACAGTCCAGTGTAAGGCTAAACTGGTGCCCAAAGTGATATTTCACTCTTTTATATCTCATTACTTTTTCCTGCTAGCCCAGTGTGATCATATACATGCATGGTGAGCTGCCTTGGGAAATTGATCTGGCTGGAAGCTAACACAATAAAATCAAAAGCAGACAGTTCTGAGACAGACGAGTTCCCAGATTTGATTCGCTACTTTGCTACATGACCACCAGGCCCAGCACTGGGGAGGAGGCAGGGACTAGTGACATGAAATCAGAACCCTCAGCAGCTGCAAGGCAGGGGTTCTCAGTGAGAGTACAGGACTGGGAAAGGTGTCCTAAGCTAAAAGAGAAAATAATTATCTTTTTTTTTGTGGATTAAAAGTGCTCATTGTTTGGTCCTCTGTCCTCTGTTCTTTTACAGGAATCGAGGTGTAAGGGTTAATCACCTGATTCCAGGGTGCAAGACTCCACCATAGCAATGGAGTGACTATAAAGCATTGCTAATGTAGCAGAACAGAGTGATAGCACAAATCTCTGGAGCTCAGGCTGCAGCTTCCAAGGCACTGAGGAGGCTGTTCCTCATTCTCTGTATTCCTGAGCAAGCCCTTCTGTTGCCCACAAGATGAGGGTAGAGGAGGGAGGCATTACATGGCACAGCTCTTTTTGACCTTGTAATTATTTGTGCTTAACAATATGCTGTATAGAAGGGGCAAGGGTCTATCATGCTTTTTAATTTACTAAATAAGAATATATTTTCTCCAGTAATTTTCTGTGGAGACTGATTGTAAAAGTACCAAATATAAAGCACAGGATAAATGAACCACCCCAGACTTCACCTTACTGTCCACTCTCCCTTCTCTTACTATGGCTGGCATTTTATTAAAGAAATGGTCATATGTAATTGGCCTTTTTGTTTGCTTAAAAACATGAATCTTGAAAAGTCATTTTGTAGCTCATCTGTCTTCTCTACCAAAATTTCTCAGATCTCTGTTGGAATTAAAAGCTTTAAAAATCACTGACTGACAAAATTTTCGTAAAAAACATTAGGAGGAAAGACCAGAAGCTTCAATATTGCATTGTTATAACTTCTTGACTGAACAGGAAGATAACCCTTACCAAGGCAGCCCTTGCTGGAGTTTTCTTGTCATTGTTTTTGCAATTTGCAAAATATCATTTATGGCCTTAGGGTTTTTTTTTGTTGGCTTGTGTTTTGGAAGTTGTGGGATTTTTTTTTTTGTTTGTTTGTTTGATTGTTTATTACTCACACCTAGAACGACATCAATTTTATTTTTTTCCCAGTTATTTTAAACAAATGGCTTTATGCAATGATTCTGAGTGCTCTGTAAGTTCTTATCTTTTTTGAAAAATGGGAAGAGTAGGAAACAGTACAGTATAAAATAAAGTGGGAAAATCTGTAAAACAAGTTCAGTAAGGGCTCCATATCCGTTCACTGGGAAGCAAATGCAAAACTATGAACATTCCTAATTCCCAGCATTAGGCCATACAGCCTGTACTTATCTCTGGAGGTCTGTATTATAAATAGCCTTGGCAGTACATGTCTGATATTAATAAAGCAGACAGACTTATTGCTAGTTGGAAGAATTCTTCCTTTTCTACCTGCCTTTTTTCTTCTCACAGCTGCTTCATGCCCGCTATGTACTGCAGCTGCTAAGTGAAACTAGGAGGGTTCTCAAGGAGATGCCAAATATCACCCATCTTTCAACTTCCTACTCCAAAGAGATAACTGTCTGTGGTAAGGTGCCAGAGAAGATAACTGCTTTGGGCTATGGGTTCATATTATATGTGGTTTGAGAATGATACTGACATTTCCAAATTTTGCCATTATGAGAAAGTTCTCAATGCCCTTTAAAAAAGTATTTATTTATTTATATTTCTTTTCCCCCACAAATGCATAAATTGGAGAAAACAAAAAAAAAATAAAGTTCCTGAGTCATAGCAAGTATATTTTAAGAAATTCCTTCACCTCTTCTTTCCTGTTCTTGTTTAACATTTCTGAATGAGTCAGTATTAATTCAGGTAACACTGCAGTGCAGCTTAAATACTCCTGCACTTCCACCTCTAAAATGCCACCAAGTATTTTGATCACTGGCTTTCAGTCTCATCTCTTTCTCCTCTCACTGAGAAAAAGACCTTACTCAGTAATGATTTTAATCATTTTAGTCATTATTTACTCTGTAATGATTTTAATGAGGGCTTCATATGGGTGGCAAAAAAGACCTTTCATTGACAGCATGACTATCTAAAATAAATTGAAATGATAATAACCCCTCATTTCTAAGAAGACCCAAGAGGATGTGTAAGTCTTTATACAACCAACAAATTAGTCTCCCAGAATGATGTGTCACACAGTAAAGAACTAAGAGCTCTTTGCCCATCTATTTTGTTACACTTTTATAAATTATGGAAAATGAGATGCAGTATCCTGACTTGACACAGAATGCAGTAGCTGCAAAATAGAACAATAATGGTGACACAACTCTTGACATCTATCAGTGTGTGCTGTGTATAACAATAAAGTGGTATGAGGGAGGTACTGTGAGACATGCAAAACAAATAATGTTTTTTAAGATGTGGTTTGGGACCTACTTTGATTGCCAGGAAAGGGTTTGCTTAAATGGGGTTTTGGATAAACAATCATTTGTTAACTAAACCAACAAGACTCCTTTACAAACCAAGGAAACACAGATTCATGCTTGTTCACAACACAACATGTTCTTGTTAAACAAACATTCCTCTTCATGTTTGTATTGCATTTGCACTATGTAAGCAGCATCAAAAGAGATCCCTGTCCTGTACTGAAACTAAAAGCTTTTGTAACCAGAAAGAGCCTCTGCAGAAGAAAGATAAGCCATTTTAAGAAAAATTGGTCCAAAATGTTGATTTCCCTAAAATAAGGTATTCCTCTCTCCATTTCCTATAATTTCTAATTAATAATGCAGATTAAATATATGCCTGAAATGTTTGCATCCACATATGTGATGAATATCTATCATAGCTTGAAAGATCCCTTAGAATGAATTCAGCAGGCTCATAATTAATCAAAAGTTGCACAGAAAACATGTATACAAGGTAAAAATGTCACTTCTCTTTTCCTCATCGTTGGTGGTAAATATATATTATAACAAGATAGGTTTTGAAACTGTTCTGCAGCTTTGTGGTGGTGAGTCACAGACATGAGAAGGTTGGCTCTGTGAGCATGAGATGCAGTCAGATGCACAGGGGATCTGTGCTGCAGTGATCCTTTGTGCTGTGATGAAATCCTCCTGTTTGTTCCAAACAAACCCTCAAAAAGGACCCAGCCTGTCATTCCTGTGGCCTTAGCATTGAGGCACATTGAGGCATGGACAGTTTTTGACACTCTCCATCACTTCCTGCTGGTAGTAATCAAAACCTGTTCCTGAGACACATTCAGTTGTGCAGTATAAAGAAGGCTACTTGGTAAATTTAAACCCATTAGTATGTAAAAGTCTACATTGTTTTTCAAAATTACTCCTAGTGACATTTTCTGTGTTTATATACAAAAGGAAAACATGGAGGAAAACTTACTAGGCCTAATTAATTCCAGTTCTATAATTCCAGTTTCTTCCTCTGTGAGAAAATGTAAAAAAAAAAAATTTTGTCTTCTGTAGGAGACTTGCATGGAAACCTGGATGATCTTTTGCTGATATTCTATAAGGTAAGTAGATACTCTGAGATGTAGCATTTTCCCTTTATGACTTGTTATTAATAACACATATTTATGTGTGATAGATTTATCACTGTTAGAACTGTTCATGTGGTGTGCTTACACCACACACACAAATCCTGGAACAAGTTGGTGTCTTTGTCAGGCTTTTCCTTCTTCATATCCTCCTGCTCACTGTGAAGGAGATTGAGAAGATGATTATTTCCCTAAATGCTGAACTGCAGCATGAGCCAAAACTTAAGAGGACTCCTTGCAAAGTCTCCAAAGTTCTGCCACTGTTTTAAATTCCATTTTGACTGAAGTCTGCTAAAATCAGGAGGTAACTTAGTTCCTGATGTAACACTACACCAAGGATAATTTTGGCTCTCAACAAAAAATGCAGAGGCTTTCATTTAGGCCTTCCACTGATACCTTCAGGTTTTTTGGTTTGCTTTTGGGTTGGTTTGGGGATTTTTGTTGTTTGTTTTGGGATTTTTCTGGGGGTTTGTTGAGGGCATGCAGTGTTGTTGTTGGGGGGTTTTTTGGATTGTTTTTAACAAGAAACAAGGAAGAGTTTTTAAAAGCTTTTAAAGCCTTGGAAGAATCACATGTTCTGCACAAAATAGAAATACTTTTGGCACCCTTTACATATCCTTTTTTATCATGCTAAAAAAGCATAGCCCTGTTTTACTGATGTGTAAAACAAATTAAGCTCCAGGCTAGCTTTCCCACAATTGTATGTTTAACTGAAGATGCAGGAAATGTTGTGTATTTAGTTTCACATTTATCTTCAGCATGAATTACCACCTTTGATTTAGCAGGTACTCTCTTTGATTTGAGCTTTCCGGGGGGAAAGTGTTTGTGTCAGATCCTTACACATTCATCTGCACTGAAGGGAGACAGAAGTCAGCTAAACCAGGTGTTTCAATGATGTAATTCTCCCCCTGCTTCCAGCTTTGTTACACTTCATCTGACACTTGTTGAATGTAAATGTGGTTGTTTTGTCCAAGGGCATACCTGAAGTCTGTTGAAGTACAGTTAAAGTATAATAAGACCTTTTTATAGAGTTCTGCCTTTCTTACTAATCAACCATCTTTAGCTGGTCCTTGGCTTGCAGTCTTTTAGTTGTTTAGCTCTCTTTTTGAAACTGGAGTAAGAGTATGATACATACTGGTTTCACACACAGAACCTGGAATGGGAAATATCACTATTTTGAAGATAAATACTCAGATATAATTATATTTACAACTGCAATCAGCCTGCATTTTAATTTTTTGGAGTAAACAGATGCTGATTCTTCCCCCTGCCCCCAATGGATGCTATAAAGAGGAAAAAAAGATAAGCAACTCCAGTCCTGACTTCGGTAAATTCAGAGCCAAAACTCCCACTGATTTCAGACTAGAGACTCAGTTGTCCTCTGTTAAACTTCTAGGGGAGTCCCTTCCACCAAACCAAATAAAATGGGCAATATTTTGTAATTTCAAAGTAGTTGAGAATACAGAGAGCATATGATAGAGCTAATTAGTTATTTTGAAGCAAATTAAATGACACTGTTTTCTGTCCCCTCTGAGCAGTTTTCTCAGATGAGTAGCAAACCCAGTTGGTTTCTGGGATCCATTTTTTTTCTCCTTCCCAAACTCTGTTCCAGTTGGAAGAGATTTCATCTTCCAGGTTGGTACAAACTACCTTAAACAAGAGGGTGCCACCCTAAACAGTTCCACGGGAGTGATCTCGGTCTGCAGAGGGCTGTGCAGAGCTGAAATGGGTTCTGGAGGCCCTCATGCACACCAGGCTTGTCACAGCACTTCCACAAACCACCCCCAGCAAACACAGGGAGCTGGCAGTCTACAGCACAGTGATACAGTGCTGCAGATGGTGTACAATCCTTACACCTGGTTTGGCTGAAGCTAAGACAGTTATTTTTTTCCCCTAAATAACCAGTTTGTAAGGTTCATTCAGTCCCTGCATTAATCTTTACTAATTACAGCGTTTCCTGATATTCCTTGAAACACTTGAATTTTAAATGACGTATTGCTAAGTTGGATTGTTAAAGGGATGCTATAGATAGGAATAGCCTGAAGCAGTAGAAAATGCCAACAACAAATGGAAGTAAATTAATCACTAACCCAGGAGATACAGTAATGATGCCCAGCAGCAAGTTGCTAATCATTAGAGGGCCTTGTTTGCCTCTGACATGTCAGAGGCTGCAACAGCCTTTAATTTACTTTTGCTCTCATTGTTGGTTGAAACCACAGAAAAAGAAAGTGCATGAGTGTGGAACAAAACTAAAATGTCACATTGAAGTTGGAAGTCCAAACCAAACTTGTTTAAAACTCAAATTGTGTGTAAGCTTTTCCAAAAGAAGGGTGATAGAGTCTGGAGAGTGCTCCAGTAGATGTGTCTTTCTGTGAGGACTGCAGATAGAGTGGTTGTGTGTATACTCAGAATCTGCTGCTGAATTCACATGCCTATTGGTTTAAGGCAAAGCTTTTATTTATTCATCTTTCCTGAAACTGCTGCTGAGTTTCTGTTCCAATTCTGGAATCCATTATCTCCTTTTAAAATCACTTCAACTCACTGCATTAGCAGAGTCTCATACATTGCCACTCCTGTGAGCACAGAGCAAGCACAGGCCCCTTCTAAGTTAACTTGGAAAGGGCTCAGGACAGGCTACAGCAAAACCCAAGGAAGCTGTATCTACAGCAGCTAGGATGGAGAGACCAGGGTTCACTACTGCATCCTGAAAGCACAGGACACTGAGTGGGACAAAAGATATTCTCATAAGGATTCAAATTACACATTTCATCAAGTCTCTGGCCAAATCACACATCCTGCAATAAACCTGCTAAGGCAGAATACCAGCAATGCCGTAGGAACACAAGAAAGGCTTGACACTGACACAGTAGATATATTGAAGAAGTGGGATGTCTTGCAATGCTGCCAAACCTGTTAAGAGAGGCTTCCACAGATATAATGTTATTTTATAGATATTCTACTGAAATTTCTTGTGCATATCAATTGAGAAAACAGAGGTTTCCCTTTTCTGGCAAGTCAAAGTTGAAATACTATTTCTGATACTCATGACTGGAAATGATGAAGCTACCTATAGATGGTGCTGTATTTTCTGTAAGCTGATGGCGCCCTTTGATGTGTTGGTAATTAATCTAATAAAACATAACATCAGTTCAAAATACTTGTTTCTAATAAGTCATCATTTATAATAATGCATTTCTCTGTATCTTCAGGAAAAAAAAACAACTTGTATATGCAGCCTCTGAGGTTTGTGAGCTTTCAAGTATATCTTGGGCCTCATGAGTAAAATTCAAGTAGTGCTTTCAGGATTAAAGCTACTGAAATCAAACTGTTCAAAGTTCTATCTTAAGATTTTATATCCTCTGTACTACAGTCCTTCTCAGGAGTTTTGGAAGCATACACTGCAAACAGTGTAAATATGTGAAATCCATTCAAACTTAAATCAGAAGATAAGTTTTCATGGATTTCTTATCTTCTATTCAGAGTGAATGACTCCCTACTGTTTGCAAGTGCATCATTTCCTGGCAGCAATTGCATTAACAAAAATGTATATTTTATGACTAGACTGGTGTTCCTTTTGATCTCTTTCAAGTTAATTTAATAGGTAGAGGAAAGGATTAGAGATGGCATAAGAGCAGCTAGAGAAGTCTTCTCTAATGGCTTAGGTTGTCTGATATGGAGGTTTTTATTCTAAGCAGTGGAAATAAAGAAATGCTCCATTTTAGATCTCTGTATTATGCAGGATTTTTTTCAGAGTTTCTAGCAATGGGATCTCATTTAAATGCTATTTCCTTTATAACAGCAGCATAGCAGCCTCTCTAAATGTCCCCCCATTTTTCCTTTCTGCAGAATGGTCTGCCTTCAGAACAAAACCGCTATGTCTTTAATGGTGATTTTGTCGACAGAGGGAAAAATTCTATGGAAATACTTATGATCCTGTTTGCATTTCTTCTTATCTATCCCAATGATTTACACTTGAATAGAGGAAACCATGAAGACTACATCATGAACCTAAGGTAGATTTTGGGGTGGGCCAGGTAGGATCTCCTTTCACCAGAAATGTCTGGGCTTTTGAATCCTACTTTAGCTACTGTGGCACCCTAAAATAGAAATCATGTTTTATTAAGTAGTCAGGTGTAGCTTTGCCTCCTCAACATGTCTGGGAGGGGAAGGAACAACAGGCATTTGAAGGGGAATCATATCTTGTCTTTGATCTAATCAGAATCCATTGAAGTCAGAGGGCTTAGTGCAGCTTCCAGAGTATCGAAATTGGGGAAGGATGGATTGAAGGATGATATTTTGTTAAAGCACATATTTAGCCAAAGCTGATATTTTAATTAACTTTGAAATAAGATGTCACTTCTCAAACACAAGAGGCAAGTAAATACCCTAACTTCTACTCAGAGGAGCTTCATTAGTTGGAGGTGTCAGTGCAGGAAAGCTGACACCCTGTTTTCTAACACAGACACTTGCACTCAGCTGTACAGTGCTGCCAAGGGAGTGAGCACAGCCAGTGGCTCTGGCTGTAGTCAAAGTGTGACTTGGAGACAAAATCATCTCACAGATGTGAGAACTCCTCTGTCCTATTCCCTACAATTCTAAGCTGCCCCAGAAAGTCTTTGGGTGGCTGACTGGTGGGTAACCTGCTGTACCCCTTGGACCATTTGATGTGTGCACACAGGATGTGTTGCTGCTTTAACACAGGCTTTTGTGTTAGCACTTGGCTTACAGGCCCATAGTCAAGCCCTATTAATGATTCACGTAGAGAATCAGTTTCAACATGATAGTTACTTTTTCAGCACTTACTTAAAAACACCAAAAAAATCCCCAAACTTAAACCAAGATCAGTTACTCCACCTACAAGACAGGAAAACTCCTCCTCAAAATAGAGAAAATATTAACTAAGTTTCATGTTATGGAGAGCACAGATGTATTCCTGTGTATCACTCTTTGCTGGGCATTTTGATTAGCAGTGCTGCACACTGGTAAATGTGAAAGCTGAGTGTTGTGAAAATGCCCATTGATGACGGATATCTTGGTGTTAAAAGAATGAGGAATCAAAATCCTTGTCCCTTGTGGGGGAAAAGACATGACAGATGACACTGTCTAAGAAAGTTACATGTTCAAGGCCAGGTTGGGTGAAGCTCTGAGCAATCTGATCAGGAAGGTGTCCTTGCCCATGGCAGGGAGTTGGAATGAGATAATCTTTAAGGTCCCTTCCAACCCAAACCATTCTATGATATGATTCTATGACAAGATATTTAAGACAAAAACTCTTTGAAGATTTTGTGGGAATTTTTGCCCATTGTTAGGTTCCTTTGGAATTTCTCTTTTGTATTTAAAAGGTAGAGCTGGCAAAAAAGCCTCTTAATAATTATTGGGCTGGATTCTGTTCCTGACCTCTGTTATGTACAAGAAACCAGTTTAACTCAATTCTCGAGACAGGCTGGAGGAAAGCACATTTCAGCTGAGGTGAGATGAAATGACAGGTGAAAAAGGGGGCTAGAAAACTCCTGGGAAACACCATAGCTTAGGAAACCATGCAGAAGGGGCATGATGAAAACCAGTTCATGATGCTGTCCTGTTTTCAGATATGGCTTCACAAAAGAAGTTTCAAAGAAGTACAAGGTAAGATTCCTCTTCTTTCCCCTATATTTTTTTTGTAGTCTTGCACTAGTACAATGAAACCTGTGTAAACAACTGGTGTAAACCAGTTTATTTAGGTGTAGCAGAGAATTACTTTAGTGATATAGTTGAAATTATTTTGGCCTATCAGTGGAATAACTGACAAAACAATTTTAAGTGCTAGTTTCTTATGCCCAGAGATCTAGGGAATGAAATAAGTAACATCCATAAGACCAATCAAGACCACAAAAAGAGGTGAACATGAAAGAAAAACTAAATGCTACAGAGACAATCAAATGGCCCTAAAGTAAATGTCAGAACATGTTTGTCAGCGTTGCAGTTCAGGATATCACCAGGACAACACTGTTCATACAAACTGTAGCAGATGCTTCAGCAAAATCTTGAACTTAGAAGCAACAGAATCTGCCAGAAATAGGATCTAATGTAAAAGTATCTTTTACAGGACCATTGGAAACAGATCTTGAGTCTTCTGCGAGATGTCTTTAGCTGGCTTCCTCTTGCCACTATAATCGATAGCAAAGTTCTTATCTTGCATGGAGGGATTTCAGACACTACAGATTTGGATTTCCTGAATGCACTTGAGAGAAATAAGGTAAGAGATCATATTCATCTGAGGGTAATTTTGTTTTCTTTTAAAAATTTTGCAGTACAAATGCAAGGATCAGGTTGTTTGCATTAGGAAAGGAAATGGCAGCAGGATAAGGCATGTAAGAAAAATAATAGTCCAATTTTTCTTCAAAATCAGGACTTAGGAAGGAAGTTTGCAGTAGGTGTTGAGAGCCAATTGTTTGGCTCTCCACATAACATGGGTCTTTTGACTTCAGAATAGCTAAAACCACTTTAGAAGCCTCCTCCTGCAGTGATAACACATTAGCCAGGACGTATGAAAACTACTTGATTCTCGGGCATTTCCTTTAAACACTTCAGAAACCAATCTAGCCACATATTTCCAGCACTGGCTTTTGTCCTGGGCTGTGCTTCTGCCATCTGGTGTGTGGGAGAAGTTCTCCACCTGTGAGGTGCTCCCTTGGCAGCAGCTGAGCGTTGTACATGTGGGAGAGTCTTTCCAGAAGGATCAAGAATTGGCCTTGATAAAACAGAACCTACCGCTTTTCAGGGATTTAGAAGACAGAAATGCTCATGGTTTTTTCTGAAATGGTGAGCAAACACAGATCTTTCAAATCAGCAGAAAATTATGTGAGATTTGGTCTCAGTTTGGATAACTAAATCAAGATGGCTGCTTGTGATCAGGGTGCTGAGACTCTTTCTAGTCAATGGAGCTGCAGATCTGGTGGAGATCATTGCTTAGCCACATGTCTCCAGTGCTGTTTGAGGAAGTGCCCCATAGATTAGAGATGTCCCCTCTGGCCTTATCCTGCCTCTGAAGGCAATTTTCTGTGTAGGTCTCCTCCACCAGTCCCCTTTAGGCCAGATTTGTCTGCCCCCCCACACTAATTCACAGACATAGAGGAGCATCTCAGATGGCATAGGAGACCAATGTTTGAGCACTTTAGTGTAGCCTGTCATCAGTGTCTGTGGAATCCAGAGCTATTTTTGTCATCCTCATATTTTCTAAAGCAGAAATAAATGCTTTACAGGGCAGTCAGTTGTGTCTCTTTTTGAAGTGTATGAAAAAGGGCATGGAATCCAGGCTCTGTTGGCTGTACCTCTGTGCACTAAGACTGGGTGGCTAAGTACAGATGGAGGTGTCCTAACTGTGAGCTGAGTTCTGGCCATGCTTTCACCAAGGCTCAGCTCTGCATGCAGTATCTGTGAAATGCAGAATTGACGGGTCAAAGTTGCTGCCACAGGAGAGCGTTGCTAATGAGACATGTGTGGGCCACAACCCAGGGCAGTGTCACTGCAGGCCAAGTGATGTATTTTAATTGGTACAGCTGGCAGCTGACAGGTCTCAAATACTGGTCAGTGCACTGGTGAATAGCCCAGTGTTGTGCATTTTGTTTTGAATTAGTCCTTTTCTTTGTTAAAGACTAAAATTTGGGGTTCTGTGACTGTATGTTTTATTGGTGGGTGGGTTTTTTGGGTTGGCTTTTTTTTTGTTTGCTTTGGGTTTACTGGTTTGGTTGATTGGGTTGGGTTTGGGGTTTATTTTGGCTCTGTTCTGGAAATAAGCTAGAATGAGAGAATTTCAAGTGAGAAGGCATTCCCTGGAGAAGAATCCATATTAGTGGTCATTCATGGAACCATAGCACACCACTCCAAAAAAGCAAATGCCCATATATGTTGGAGGAGTTTGATATAACAGTATAAGGCCTGATGTAGTATTTCATCATTTTCACTACTATTTTCCTGATACTCTGTTTAATGTAGCCAAATTCATCTAACAGCATGGTACTGTGTCAGAGCAGAAGGGAATGGAGTCTCACCTTCAGTACAACATTAATGTATATTTTGTTACCAGGGAAGCTGGGCACTGAAGTGTCTTCCCCGAGCCAGGCCCTACTTGCTGTATAGTGAGACCTTGATTGACTGTGTTTGGAATGAATCTGTGTGTCTGGCTAAGAATATGAAGGCAGCTCTGAAGAGCTTGGTTATAGACAGGTATAAAGCAAAATTTCTGCAAGTGCCAAACACCTGCAGCTTCTCCCAAACCTGTAAATTTGAGACATTATGAGACTTTACATTAGTTGAACTCTCAAGGAGTTTTTTCTGAGTACAGGTAACATGAGCTGATGTGTCTTTCAGCCAACATCTCTGTGTCAACTTGTTGCTGTCGTGGTAACATTTTTTTTTAAAGTTGAAATCTTTGATGCGGCCACCAAAGTCAGTGAGAGAGGATGAAACGAAGGAGAGAATTCCCACAACCAAACCCAGTAAACACATTGCCAACCAGGATGTTGCAGGGAAGACACAAAACATCTCTTCATCGGGCTCCACCGAGCCTTCAGGCTCAAATTTGCCTCCAGACCCCGCCCTGAAGGAATGGAAACAAGTAGGTGAAACCAAAGAGGCGCTGATACCAAACTCCTCCCTCACAAACTCACCCGGTGTTCTGTTCAGGCCGTGTGTTTATGAGTTTGAGGGAACTGTCTCTTAAGCAGAAAACAGTCATTCTAAGGAGCATATTAGACACCTATTGTTTTTGGATTCTTTTTGTAGACCGGGTAATAAGGGCTTGCGATTTTATACCTTACAAGTAAAATTTGCTTAGTGTTTTCTTTTCTGAGCCGTTAGAAGGAATGGGTAAGAAAATGGGTTTGCCTGCCCTCATGTGGTTGGATCTGTTCGTACATAAATGGTTGTCAGTTTAAACAGGTCAGACTTTGCAGCTGTTGGTGAGATAAAGCACCTTTTTTTGGCTGTGCTTTTGGCAGCTGAATGCTGATATAGCCCAAAAAAACCACTCAGCTCCTGAGACCTACAGGCAGATTACTCAGAAGTGGGAAGTTTTTGTCCTCTGGCTGTTCATTTTCTCTTGAATATTAGAGCCAATATGGAGCTTTTGTTATACTGTAATTTAACAAATTGTGACAATTTGGAAAGCTTAATTTCTCTGAAAATCTCATTTCCAAAGATACCTATCTGACCTACAAACTAGCATAATGGGCACAAGCAAGGTTCCCCTTTCCCCCCAAATTTGACACTCTCCCTGCTAATCAAGTATCCACTAAGCCATGCTCACAAACATGAAGTAGAATGTGTTAGTGCAAACCTTGCCCAGCAAGGTTTAAACAAGCACATTTTGACTAATGTTTGCTACTGACTAGAATTAAACCATGTTAATTTATTTTCATGTCTGAACCCTGCTAAAATGCTAATATGTAAAATGTTGGTTTGAAACATGAGCTGACCAAAGTCAATAAAGCCAAAGGCAACTCTTGTCATGTTTAGAGCAGGTATTCCCAAGATTAGGTAACATCACTGACCCATGTGATTATCCAGTCTGTGCTGGGAAGTAGAAATTGCCTCTCTTACCTACATGTGAAGAAGGCAGTTTTTGTCCTCTTCAAAATAGCCAGGTCCTGTTCCTGATGCACCTGCCCAAGTGTGAAAACCTCAGCTGTAAAGGGAAGTACATTGCTGAAAAGATATTTCTTCTGAAACAAAAAAGTTCATCCGAAATCTAGATAATGTTTCTTAAAAAGTAGAAGAAAAGTCTCAGCCCAAAAGAATACACTCCTGAAAGGAAGGAAAAAACCCAAGACATGCATGTTAGCTAGGATGTTTTCTCCCTGTACTGTGGGGCTTTTGCTGTGGCCAGGACTTCAGACAGCCATAGCTGTCTAAAGTAGTTCCTCTACCACCAGTCCTCACTTGCTTGAATTTGCTATTTATAGATCCTTGACATTCTGTGGAGTGATCCAAGAAGCCAAAATGGCTGTACCCCAAACAAGCGTCGAGGAGGAGGCTGTTACTTTGGTCCTGATGTCACTGCCAAGCTGTTTGAGAGGTATAATCTGAAGATGCTCATCAGGTCTCATGAATTTAAGACAGAAGGTTATGAGATCAGTCATGATGGGAAGGTAAGATGCTTCCATGTAAAGTAGAATTCTCCTGTGAATTTCACAGGAACATCCACAGTAGATTTGTCTGCAAAATTTATTTAAAAAAAAGAGAGTGACTTTGTTAAACTGGGTTTGGGGGAACTTTGTCTTAGATAGAGATTACAACAAATTACTGAGTTCTGAGTAACAGAATCCTTTACAGCTGTAGGGAGTGGGGACCAGCTTATTACTTACATGAAAACAAATGGATGTCAACAAAATCCCCAACAAGAGTTGTGTGTAAATACAGTTCAAGAGATGCTCTGAGGCTCTAGAAGCCTTTAACTTACTGATTTCTCTTCTGGCCCTGCTTTCTAACATGCTGTATTGGGAGGCCAACAAGAATCCTGAAAACCAGGTCTCTCATTGAAAGAGGTTTCTGTTAAACAGCATGTTATGTCTCACTGCTCTCTGAAGTCTGACAGGTCAAAAATAAAGGCCCAGAGCTGTGACTCAACAGGCAAGAGCAATTTGGCGAATGACATAGTTTTAAACGTAGACACATAATTTTGTAACCTGGAGTTTTTTCTATGATCAGTTTCAGAAATCAGTGTCAAGAAGAGCTGTTCTAGCCAATGCAGTTTGTTGTTTCCTCTGCCAGGTTATCACCATATTCTCTGCCTCTAACTATTACGAGGAGGGCAGTAACCGGGGCGCTTACATCAAGCTGAATCCCGAGCTGACGCCTCGCTTCGTGCAGTACCAAGTCAGCAAGCACACGCGCAGGCAGAACCTCCGCGAGAGGTAAAGCTGTGTTTGCATGCAGGCAGCAGGCACCCACCTCACGTGTGAGTGTTCCTGCCACAGATCTAGAGCTTGACTGAATAATTGAATAGGCATCCATTTTCCTTGATTCTCCCTGGTTTTCCAAGTTAAAAATTAGTACTGTAGACAAAATATGTTCTAAGTGCTCAAATTTGGTTTCCTGAGAAACTCCCAAAGGTAATTAGATGAGGTAAGCAGTTAGAACAGACAATTGTCAGGGACTCGCAAATGGCCTGTACCTGTCTGCTTTAAGGCTGCAGTGTTAATCTGGACAAATCCTGTTATGAATTGAGTCTCAAAAGTTTGTCATGACAGCTTTGCCATGCCTAGTACCGTGGTCAGATTACTAAAGGAAAGCAGCTTAGAATTACCTGCATAAACTCAATTATCTCATAAACTCAGACTATTCTTATGGAGCATTGTTGGTTTGGTTTGGGATGTTTTCCCCCATGAATCTTGTCTTCCCCTGCCCCTTCAGTGTTTTAGTATGTTTTGGGTCATCCTACTCACACAGACTAGACCCTAAGCATACTACATGTTAAAGGATATAAGAATTTGATAATGAATGTTGAAAAGCATAAAATGCTAGAGGATTTTAATCCTTTAATAATCTGCTGAATGTTTTTTCCTCCTAGGGTAGGTACAATTGAATCATCTGCCTTAAAGTCCTTACGAGAGAAGATTTATGCTCACAGGTCTGAACTCACCAGTGCTTTTGCACAATACGACGTCAATGGCACAGGTACTTCTCCCTCTCTGTCCAGCTGCCACCGTGGGGAAAACAGCTTCCATGTGTGTGGGGGGCAGAGGGGACAAACCCCATGGAGAGAAATCCTGCCTGCCAGTGTCAGGCTGAGGGCAGCAAAGGCTGGTTGACCTTGTTCTTCCTGACAACAGAGGAGGATACGTGTTGGGAAGGGCTTAGCTCCAAACAACTTGAGGCGATGAAGCTTGAAGTAGGAAAAAGAAAACTGAAAGACATGGGCAAATAAAGAAATGGTGTTTGCTCTTGGGTAGAGTTTGGGCAGGCAAATCCAGTTCCAGAAACTTAAAGGTCACCACCACCTTGATGTAGGTCTGTCTTCAGAAGGTGTCAGACAGGGTCTCTTGAGTTTGGGAGGTATCTGAGGAAAGTTGCCTGTCTGTGCCTCCAGCAGACACACATTCACCCCTCAGCTGAAGAAAAGTCAGTGCTAAGTTGACGAACCTTTTATGTAGAAACAAGAAGTTGATTTCTACCACAAATACAACTTTTCCTTGTGATAGCTTCTCACTTGACTGTGCCCTTACAAGGGCACTCAATAACATGATGATGTTTCTTTGGCCACTGAACAGCTGTTTCACATATTTCTGTCTGGTTGAGTTTTCAGCTACATGTCACTCTAATTGCAGCTCAAGTGAAATCTGAAGTACTCTTCGTGGCATAATCTGACTTTCTCAAAGGGAGTTAAAACATGCTGAACATCATAATAGCATCACAACTTTATGGTTGGAAGGGACCCGTGGAAATGCCTAGTCCAACCCCACTGCTCTTTGTTCTGAGGGCTTTTATCCCAGGGTTCTGAGAAAATCCTTGTGTTTTGTAACCCTTCGTGCTGGTGAGTGGTGTGTGCTGTGTCCTGTACTTGTAACCATGCTGTGACCCCTTCTGGCAGGCAGGATTTCTGTCAACGACTGGGCTGCAGCGATGGAGTCTGTCCTGCAGCTGGAACTGCCCTGGAGGATGCTGCGGTCTCACTTAGCACAGATGAACCCAGATGGAGAAGTTGACTTCATGTCATGTTTTTATGATTTGAAAGTGGGTCACCCTATAAAAGAGGTAAAGAGGAAATCGCCTCCTTGCAGTTCTCGGAGGAACAACTTTTGGTGCAAATTGAAGCACAAGGCAGTGGTTTGGCCCATCAAGTAGACATGTACATCTGAACTAGTTGCTGAGCTTCCTTTTATAGTCACTGGAGGGAAATGAGCACTGCTAGGGTACGAATCATCATTCCCTGCTAAGGTAGATGCTTAAAATAGGTTGGATGAATCACATGCTAGAACTGCTCCTTACTTTCTGTTGGCTCTCGAGGGCGTTTAGATAACCGAGCTGAGGAGATGCGACAAATCCTGCCCAGAGTGCTCAACCCTTACTCTTTGAAATGAGCTTTTCAAACAAGCCCGAGGCAGTTCAGGCCCCTGGGGGAGGAGGTCACATTTGTAGATGGACTTTGAGATGTTTATAATGGTATCTGAGGTCACTTCTACAGAGCCCAGTTGTTACCAAACGGCTGCACAGTGCTTTGGTATGGAGGTATCACCATAATTTTCCTAAACAGCAGGATCCATTTACACCTGTACAGTGAGTGCCTTGTGTTAGTGCATGGTCTGTGCCATCTTCCCTAGATTGTCCATATTTCCACAAATAATTACTCAAGGTAGAAAGTGTGAAGGGCTCCTTTCTCCCTTGCCCTGCCATCTGAAAGTGATGGGTTTTATCTGATTATTCCTCAGGGCGAGACACAGAAGTGTCATTCCAGAGAACTCAAGCACAAAAATTATTTTTTTAAACATTTGTCGCGTTAAAATGGGAAAATGGAAATCAGATAGTAGATATTCTGCTGTTAAATTAACTCAAACCAAGGTCTGAATAGCTTCTTGTATGTGATTTCAAAACCAGGCTCAGCCAGCTTTGGCAGAAACACTGAGCAGATACAGAAAGGATCTGGAGATCATCTTTAACATCATTGACAAAGATCACTCAGGTAAGTAAGGTAACTTCCCTGTGTCAGCTCTAGGGAGCCTGTACCAGTTATCTTTTCCCCACTGTGTTTCCTCCTTAAGGCTTCTAAATATAGAGGAACCAGAGGTGATGTAATTTCTCCAGTTTAGTGGAGACTATTTTAAGCAGTCAGGCTGCAGCCATATAAGGGACAGTGCACAGAGCCTAACAAGAAAAAATTCTCACATACCCCAGCACCAGTATTGGCTTCACTCATCTGGGGGCTTTTTCTCCCTTCCACTGTCTCTCTTTCCTGCTTTCTCAATTCCACTGTCAAAAGCTTTCAATCATTACCTAAAGTAAAAATGTGCTTCAGTCATGAAAGCTCTAAGCCCACCATGGTAGGCAGGTAACTTGCAGTGGAGTGTGCATGTGTCTGTTTATGCAGGAAGGGGTAACCACACTGCAAAAAGCAACCTACTGTTTGTATCCTTCAGGTTTGATTTCTCTTGAGGAATTCAGCCAGACATGGAGACTCTTCACCTCTCACCTGGGCATTGATGTACAGGATGACTCCATTGACAAGTTAGTCCTCAGCATAGACTACAACAAAGATGGCCACATTGACTTCAATGAATTTTTAGAGGCCTTTCACATTGTTCACAGACTCGAGAAAAAGGCAACCTCATGAAAAGGCAGAACTTCTTGTGGGTTGTCTTGGAAGCTCAGCTTGCTGTCATTAGTCATAAAAGGGCTGCTTGATAGGGTCACTGTGCAAGCCTTTATTTAGCCCTTCCTGGATGATCTGTACCTGCTAATAATGGGCAGAGGAGATGGAAACCCACACTTACAGTATTACTGTGTCACTGCCACACACTGCCAGGATCTTACAATTCACCCCTTCCTCTTGGTGGCATGTCCCCCATCAATCTAATCCCTGAACATTGCCAAGGTCACGGCTGCAGCTGTGTAGGAAGAGAGACTTTGGTATGTGGCCATCAGCAGTCCTTAGTGACAGCTGACAGCACTGGTGACCACAGGGAACGTATCAGACCCACGCTGGTGATGGAACAGGCTGCCTGTGCGCTGTCCATTGTAGGAGAGGAAGACATGGAAGAAGCATCTAGTTAAAATGGGTAGTTCTGCATTTAATCTTATGCTTTGCAGGATGCAGAGGAATTAAATCATTCCAGGTCAATCTCTTATCCTTCCAAAAGTTGACAGGCACAACTTAGAGGATCTTGGTTGAAAGGTGTTTTGCACTAGATTTCCTGTTGCCACTTTCCCCTCCCTTTGTTGGGATTTGGAGCTCTGAAACAATCACAACTGTCTGAGATGGAGCCAGGCTCTTCTCAGTGGTGCCGAGTGATAGGACAAGAGGCAATGGGCAGAAACTGAGGCACAGGAAATTCCACCTGAAGATGAGGAAGAATTTCTTTCCTGTGCAGTGACTGAGCCCTGGAACAGAATGCCCAGAGAGGGTGTGGAGTCTCCCTCACTGGAGATATTCAAGAACCAGGATGTAGTCCTGTGCTGTGTGTTATGGGATGACCCTGTCTGAGCAGGGAGGTTGGACCAGATGTTCCACTGTGGTCTCTTCCAACATGACCCATTCTGGGATTCTGTGATAACTCGTCACCTTAATGAAGGCTGAATCCACAGCATGTTAATGCAGCACATTACAGATGACAGAATAAAGCTTTAGCTTTCTGAGCAATGCCCAAGTGGGGTGTTTCTTTGCCTGTGTTTTGGTACCCTGCCACAAGCAGCAGAGAATACTCTTCCCGAAGATGAGCTGAGTTTCTTAAAGCAGAGATGAGTAAGAACACAATAGTAAACATATTTTGATACTATTGAACCTAAATATTCTTGCATAGTTAAACATAAATTCTGTACCAGGAAACTGAGAAATTCTGAACTTGACTTTTTGGAAGACAGCAAGATGGAAGACTCTTGCACTGACATTTTTGTCTCTTTTATTGCAAGCCAATATTCCCATTCCTGCCAGTACCATCTGTCAATTCCCAAGAGGGACAAGTCAGGAGATTTGGACCTAATTCTCTTGCATCTTATACTTTGAAAGCAACATCAGGTCAGGAGCTGTTTTGTAACTGTCTTACTTCATTCAGCCTCAGTAAATCCAATGCACATAAAAGTGCTTTTTGGATAGGAAAAAGTTCCAACCTAGTCCCTCTTTAAATTTTAATAGCTATAGATGAGCTAAGCAAAGCAGCTCAGTATCACTTAACAGGAGTGTTGAAAGTACAAAAAAAGCGTACTTCCAAGTTTATCATCCCAGAATGTAACAGCAGCCCAAGCTTAAGGCACTGCTGTCTCTCTTAAATCTTATTTTCTACAATTAAATACAGAACACTTTTCCAGAACAATTTTGTAACTTGACAGATGAATGAACAAACACACACACTTATTTCTACTACCTTGGGGGAGGGGGGAGAAAAATCTTTAATAGTGCAAACAAAATTTACAGTAAACCTTTAATGGCATTGGTAATACACAATGTATATTTTTAGCATGCAGTTATTCTGGTCTGTGCACTGTGATGATCAGTCCCACCTTACTCCAGTGCAGTGACAAAAAGCCTCCACTGACGATGGCCAAACACCCCCATGTGTGGTGCAATCCTGCTTCCCACTGTTGGCTTTGTGCTGTGGGTGTGAAGTGACAGGGTGGAACTGGACACTGTGGCTCTGCAGTCTCTGCCACCTGCCCCAGTAAAGAGGCCAAAACCAGGGTGTGCAACGAGAGGCAGGAGCTCTGAAGGATGGCTGGCAGCCTCCTGTGTGGATGTCCCCCACTAGGGACACATTCCTGAACCTAGCATGAAGGGGACTGGCCTCGAGGGATCACTTCCTGAGAGGGGATGCCAAGGTACAGCTGCAGCACAGCTTCACTCAGCAGGCAGTGAGAGCCTTTTGGGTATGCAGGACTGAGGGATGAGGGGAGCTGAATCACTGAGCAAAAAAGAAAGCACTGTCCTGTCAGCTGCTGGTGACACAAAGAGCCCCCTTACCCCTGACAGAAGAGGGTGGCAGGGGGAGTAACTGTGAAACATCTAGTGCTGGGAATAAATGCCATTTGAGACTGGAACTGGGAGTGGGAAAAAACCCTGCTGCTTGCCCTTAAATCCAAACTGTTTGAGCTGAAGCTCTTCTTCTATAACCCCCATCCTCAATCCCTTTTTTCAGTCATGATTCTATGCAGCAGCTACTTAATATTCCAGATGTGAGCAGTGCCTGAATCAGCCTGCAGATGAGTGCCCAAACTCTCACCCTACAGCTACAGAGGCCACCAGAGGCAGCATCTCTCTCCTGCATTCTGGGCAGCGCTGCTCCTCCTGCAGACCACTCCAAACAGTGCCCAAGGCTGGACCTGGACTGACTCAAGCTCCTGCTTCACTCAAGGCTCTGGCTACTGCCAGAGGGGTGACACATTCCTGCAGTGTCCTGTGCCCACATGGGTGTTTTACTACCCCACAGAAAATGGCTGCCCTTTTGCAGGACAGCTAAGGACTGTGTGGCTCACCTGCACCTTTCAGTAGAGCTCTTTCCTTGAGAAAGGAGACAACAATTAGGAGAGAAACCAGACAAACTTTGCACTCCACCCATTCAGTTTTCACAGCTCCCTGTGGGACCAGCAGCTGAGGGAGATCAATGGTGCTTTTGATCTGTCTAGTCTGACAAAGCCGTGTCCCTGTCGGCAGCAGGGAGAAGGCACCAGCAGGGAGCAGGGGGGCACTGGCCTGGGAGAGCAGGGCTGGGCTCAGCATGTGCTGTGAGCTCTGAGCTGGACACAGACCCTTACTCTGCCAGTTCCTGCCCCCCAGCCCCGTGCCTGTCTCCAGGCACACCTGGCTGCCCCCAGCAGTGCTTAGATGCTCCTGACCCCACAGCTGCAAACTGCTTGGGGCAGCAGTGCCCATCAGGCTGGCATGAGCAGCTCTCAGCTGAGTCTATTTTAATTCACTAATGCCCTCGTTTCTGAGGCACAGGACAGGCCTGTTCACCTTTGTCTTCTTTCCATAAACGAGCTTCCAGGGACTGGGAGCAGGCAGTGTCATCCTCTGCTGGCTCCCAGGGAGGCTGCACAGCCAAGGAGAGCCTCTGCCAAGTAGCTCAGCCCTGCACAAACTGCAAAGCTGTCCTGTATTTTATCTGGGAGCACACCCTGGCCCCTGCCAGTGCCAGCTCTGCTTTGCAGCAGCCTCACACACACAGGGGATCCTCAGCAAAGCAGGGGGTCTGTGTAAAATCTTATTTGCGTAACTGGGTTCGCACTGCAAGGCAACTCTCCAGGTACAGTGGTTCTTTGCTCTGAGCAGTAACACAGCAGCAAGGTGCAGCTTTGCCTGACCCTGCAAGTAACCTAAGTTTGCCTTCCACTGGCCTTGTGTTTGAGTCCCACCCTTCACCACCAGCTACCTAAACTGTTCAAATTACCACATAAATACTTTCCAATTGCCTGCATTCCACGTGGTACTTCATTATGATCATCATGAATATACCATCACCTAGGTCATACTGTGAATTTGATATTAAAGACACCAATGACACTCCCATTTAAGAAAAAGAAGTGTTAAGGGGTGTCCAGGTATGTTAGGCCATACATTTCATTGCTTTAGACTTCAATGCAGCTGCAGGTAAAACCAACATTACCCTTCCTGTTTCTGAAAACAAATTCGCACAGTAGGAATAAAAATAAATTAGAAATCTGAGCAAAAAGTCATTTTGCATCTCTCACAATCTAGGATTTAAGAAGAAAAGCAAAAATAACTGCTACTACTTTTTGTATGATAGCAGGCAGAATAAAAACCCATCACCTTGCTCTTGTTGTGCTCATGCTCTGCACTGCCACATCTCCTTAAAGTAGACAAAGGATTTTACTTCCTTTTACTGGGAAACAAGCCAAGTGAGCTCTCACAATACATATGAAAAGTTAAAAAAACCAAACCAAACAATAACAAAGGCAAACCCTTACAAAACAGGCACCACAACAATAAAATGACTTCCACACCCAAGTGCTAATTGTACCTGAACTGTCACTTTATACTGGCCCCTGCACAGGCCCACAGTTCCCATGGTGGTTAACACAGGGCTCCTGGTCCTCTGGTGTCTGAAAAAAACATGAAATCACCTCACACTAAAGCCTCCCACACTTACACTCTCTTGAGCCAGTTCCCAGATACTGCTACAGCAGCAGTGACAGTGTAGAGGGACAGCAGGCAGGGTGTCATGGAGCTCAGACCCCCTGGCACCATGAGGGCTGGCAACTGGTAAGTGAGACAGGACATTACTTCTACTGGAAACAAAAACCTCAGTCTCAAAGGCACCACTCACTATTGCTACCAAAAAAAAAAAAAAAATTAGGCTTATATAGCTCAGAAAGTACTTATTTTTACAGGCCTATCTGCTCTTTTCCCCTCTACCTGGCAAGACAGAATTGCTCTGATCCTTTCTGCTCACATGGCAGCGTGCTACTGAGGGAGCCTGTCTGTGGCCATGGAGAGGCTGACGTGGCTGGTGGCAAAGCCAGCAGCCCAGGCACAAGGAAAACCACAGCCAGTGCCTGGGGTAAGGCAGGGTTTTCCTCTCCAGAGCCTGCCTGCCTCTGTTTTCAGTTTAAATGGCCATGGACTCATTTCCATGCAGGATGCACCTACCCCCTGCAGGATGGCAGAGCTTCCAGCCGACAGCATTACCTTGGGAACTCCTGTCTGCAGGGAGACTTCCAGGCAGCCCAAGCCCTAACTACATGAGAGCAGTGTGACCTCAAACTAAAAAGAACAAAAAGATAAAATGGAAAAGGAAAAAAAAGAAGAAAACAAACAAACAAACAAAAAACCCCAAAGAGAAACATCAAAGCCTTCCATAAACTCACGCTACGCTGGAAGGGCCACAATTATGCCATTCTTAACTCTGAGGCTGTTTGTGAGGGAAATGATCAGGAGACTTGGAAAGGGTGCTCAAGTGGAAGAGGTTTATCTTGCTCCATTCAGAGGAAAGGATTACAGGCATAAAACTGTCTGTCACATTGGAGAAGCTGGAGTCTTGAGATTTTGCCTCCAAAGTCTTGGGGATGCAGGGAAGGAAGCTATTTTGTTCAGATTAAAGACAGATGCAGCATCCTGACAGAGGCTATCCTCTCAAATTAGTGGCTATCACAGGATGTTTGTCCCTGCTGGCGTTAGCCCTGCTCTGACTAGGTGCAAATGAGAAGAGAATCAGGATAAAAATGTATTAGAAATATCACCACGTTATTTCAAGTTATTCTTACTCCTCTAATTTACATTTCCCTGGATGTTTCACACTGTGCATTAGTGATTCACAATGATGTACACTTACACACAGCAGGAGGAAAATTAATGAATTCCATCACTTCCCTTATTTGTGAGACTCTATGCCCGAGATGCAGCTCCCTCATTTTATTATGCCTTTTGATCTCCACAGAGTAATCTGTTTTCCCCTTGGCAGAACTGTATAATTCTTGCTAATATAATATGAATTACATTTATGCACTTTGGGCAGAATAAGCCTCACTATTTATTTCTTGCACACTCTCCTAAAACCAGGCCAAATTCCAGCTCCCTGACCCCAGCAGGAGGTGTGCACAGAGCATCCCCAGCAGTGCCAAATGCTGAGGGAGTGCATGGCACACACAGAGGCAGCAACCAACCAAGGAGTTTGTGACAGGAAACTGGGGAGGAAGAGCCTCTGAGCCTTCCCTCCCATGTGAGGTGTCACTTACTGCATTGCACAGCCTGTGCTGGGCAGGAAATCATGTAAATAAATAATGATGGCTTTTGTTAGGTAGGTCATGGTGCCATAGGCTCCGCTGGGAGCACTGTCATAAAAAAAGTGGCAAATTCCTGTGGCTATGTCTTTCTCCAAGATAGTACCAGTAGCTCCAAATGATTTCTGTAAAGACACAAGCAAAGAAGTAGAGCAAGTTAGGCGTGCATGCTTAATTATTGGAAAAAACCCACCACATTATGATTTTCTATTTGTGCTGAATACTGAAAGCAATTCTCTTTCCCCTCATGAAAACCTTAATCAGGATTACTATAGGGCCCACATGACTAAGTTGGATCAGTGCAAGTAAATGAAGAACATATAACTTCATGGATTTTTGTCCTTTGGGGGAAATGGGTGTGATTACTCAAATATTGGTAATAGTAATGCCTTGATAAAGCAGAACTTCACTTTCAATCTACCCTTCTATTTCAAAGCTTGTTAGCCACTACAATTTTATTCCCTTTAAATCTCCTACAATTCTCACATCAGTTTTCCCAAATATATTTCCAGAAGATACTTAAGTGACCTGGTCTGTCTTTGTGAGAGAAAGAGCGCGGACACAACCCAGTTCACCAGACATTAAGAAAAGAGCAGGGGATAATTTTGAGAGGAGGAGGCTTCCCCGCAGTGCCCTTTGAGCTCACCAGCTCCTGCAGAAACAGGTCATTGGCCATGTGGACGATTCTGTCCACGTGGATGATGCCCCCGATGCTGTTCACCTCGATGTCGGAGAGGAACGTGAGGACCAGAATGGCTTCCACCAGCAGCTGCCGGTACTCGGGCTGCGGGACGTGGTTCAGCACCGACTCCACGTGCACCGCGAACTTGATTTCGCACGGGGTCATCTGGCGAGTTTCAGTGGAAATGGAAAGACAAACTGACAAATCCAAAAGACGAGCTCCTCACATCCTGCAGGCACTGAAACATATGCTCCTCTCCGCACACGGGGGCAGACTGACTGAGGCGAACAAAATGTTGGTGCAGCTTTCGCACTTACACAAAGTTTTTGTGTTGCTAGACCTTGATTCTGCAAACAGTTACACAACGTCCAGAAGCCTCCTCCAGCCCTGCAACCCATCACACCCCCCTCACTCTCATGCAGTGCTGCTGACGCTTAGCTGGCACATTAACTCTTTGCTCCTCAGGCTGTGGTCTCACACACTCTGCCTTGTACCTGTTTCTGACATTGCAGGTTCGTTGCAAAGCCAAACTTACTGCTGAGTTTTAAAAACAACCACCTGCTTAGAAGGGTGATTTTTAAATAACCCCTGAGCTTTGCCATACAGGAATAGCCCTATTCTCCTTCAGAGCAGCTTAATTTGCACTGCCATAGCTCTGTGGATGTTATGCTGCCTTAGGAAGTTTGCTTATTTTATTCAATTCCTTTAAACAGCAAAACTAGATACTGCCCAGGTCTGACAGGCTTAAAAATAGAAGTCTCTTTATCTACACAATAGGGATAACTAAAGCTCTCCTTTCTGAAAAAAAAAACCAAACCACAAACCCCAACATTTAAATGTGACAGAAAATTCCAGCTCCTCTCTTCAGCTGTTACCACAGTCCCTCAGAAAAGAAGGAAGGCAGAGACAAATCTGAGGGAAACAGTCAGGGAAACAGTCTTGGGCACACAAGCACCACTCATGCACTGATGGATTACTGTTCACAGGAGTTTGTTTTATAGATGCAAATTCAAAATGTGCCAAATTACCTAAAGAAAGAATCCAGCTAAGAAAAAAAAATGCAAGAAAATATTCTGGATTTAAAGAGCCAAAGCTTTGGTTAGAAACATCATCCTTAACTGGTATTTACTTTTGAGACTGTGAAGCCAAACTATACTGTCTTCTGTTGCAGCATATTAAACAAAGTAAGTAGCAAGCAAGGTGTCTGCTTTATTCCAAATAATATGAGGTGCTGCCTCACCTTCCCCCCAAAGGGCTGCTGTCAGCCACTCTCTCTGGAGCCTCCCAGTGGGCACAGGAGGACAGGGATGGTGTGCAGAAGGAGGCTCAGCAAAGGGAAAACCTGTCACAAGCCTCCTCCAGGCCTGCCTGGCAGGAATTCACCTGCACAGACCCAGGGAGCTGGCAGGTGTGCTGGGGGGAGGTCCAGATGTTCTAAATGTAAACCCAAGGATATGTAACAGCAGCCCTGCTGCATTTTACACTGTCAAAGCAAACATTCAGACATGTGGCTAGAAAACCACTGGCATTTTACTGTACCTCTCTGGTGGTTGAAGAAGGAAGGACATACCCATCGATGGACAGACCATGGCACTGAAACATTTCAAGAGTGAACAGAGATTACAGTTCTTGAAGGCAATCTGAGGGTTCTCTGTTCTAAGCCAATATGTAACAACTTTCAGTTAGGAAAAAAAAAAGCAAAGTAAAAATCCCCAAATGACACAAAAAAAATCTGTTCAAAAATATTATTTCATCCTTCCTGAAGAAGTTATTATGTAACTGGCAAACATTAGAAATAGCCTGACATGACACAGCAGAGCATGCTGTGCTCCAGCCCAGCTAACGAAGCAGAGCACTTCAGAAACCACCACAGCAAAGGCACACAAAGGAGGGAAACAAATCGATGAGAGCATTTTGCTGGAAAGGATTTGGAAATAAAAGATAACACAAAAGCAAGAATCTTTCTGCATTTTCACTATAACAACATTTACTTATGTGTTTCAGATCCAGGACACCACACCTCAGGGTGTCAACCACAAAGGGAGAGAAATAACAAGTGGTATAAAGAAAACAGTGACAAAACCTAAATGCTGAAAAGGCAGCTTAAGGAGGAACACATCTGGGTACGTGAGCTATAGAACAGAAACACACCAAGAAGAGGAGACAGATTTTATGAACAGTCCAAAGAGATTTTAAGAATGAAATACTGAAGACAAGCACAATTCATTTTAACAGCCAGAAAAAAACAGTTACTCCCAGCTATTACATTAGGTCAGAAGTGATGCTCACTCTACTGAAAGATCCTATTAGTAAATAGCCAAGGGGTCATATATGATTTGTCTTGGCTGACATCAACACTAACAGCTTCAGTGTAAGGGATTTTAGAAGGACAAAGAAGCCTAAATTGGTGATGCACTCCTTTCCCAACTAAGCAAGCATGAACAGCTCAGTGCTGCAAGGTGCCAAATGCTGGCCTGTATCCAGCAAAGCAGAAAAACAGGTGCATAATCACCTTGAAGTTAAAATTTGTAATTCCCCTCTCCTTCCTGGAGAGTTGCTTCAACACATTTCCATACTCCTGATATCCAAGGTGCTGGCAAGAACTTACTTTTCTCTTAAAACCAAACTAACAGACCAAAAAGATTAAGAATGCCATACAGTTCAGAGGAGCCAGCAAGAAGTCTCAACACATCCTGGAAGAGTTAGAACAGTTTCCTACTTCATTTCTCACAGCCTTTCTGACCTGGAGCACAGAACTGCATTGCACTGCAGTGCCCTTTAGCTGCACTGACAATGTACATTAGGCCATGGGATGTACAACAGGCAGTGGTGGAACAGAATTCGGCCAAAATTCAGCATTGGTGGTTTCAGAGAAAAAGACACTTCCAAACAAACACGTGAACTTGTGTTAATGGAGCACTTTTATGTTCAAGAGACACCCTTCTACCAGTGACTCTGGTTTCCACCTGCAAGATGCCACCCCTGGACCACCACCTCCCCCAGTTCCTGGACAGCTTGCTTGCTCCACAGCAGGCAGCTTACCTTCTGAAGGATTTTCCACACTTTCTCGTAAAAGCCAACAGGAACTCTGTTGATAGCTCCATCAAGCCTCCTTCTGCGCAGCCACTGCCCTTTTCTGTCACCCCAGCTCATGTCTCCACTGGAGCTAGTTGGAGAAGTACTGGTGGGAGATGATGGAGTACTGCTCCTCTGTAAGGACATTAAAGCTTTGGTCAGTTACTTTCTACCACCTCAGTGCCACTCAGCCAATACATTTCTGTTATAATGCTGCCTCAGAAGCAGGGAAAAAATACAGGCCTTGGTGTCATACAGGATGGGGTGGGATTGATCCTTCATCCCCACCTCTCCCCTTGGCAACAAGCTTCATTTCTCAAGTACTTCCATCACCTCTCAACGAAACAGGTTAAGAATGCAAGCACTTCAACATGGCATAACCCAGTGAACTTCACTGCTTGGTTTAACACAACATCTGACTATTTTAACAAGCACAAGCTGCTTCCAGGGCAGTGTCACTGGTGTGCAAGGTGGGGGGACCTGCAGGTAGGTCCAATTCACTTGGACATGGGGCTCGGTGCTGTAAAGGTATCAAAGGGTTCATAAGTCCAGCAAGAGAGGCCCTCATGCAAAAGCTCCATTAAAGTAAGTAGATTAAAATTGACTTAATGAAGCCATGAAATCATCATACCTTCCTTTTTGATACCTGTTACTTTCAGCCCAGAAAGGACTTCACTGAAAGTGCCATCTTAAATCCCCTTATCTCCAAGTAAGAAGCCACCTGAGCAATGTAATGGGGAAGGAGGAAAAGGAATGCAAACTGCATGTTTGGAAAGTGCAGGCTCATAGACTCTACACAGCCAAGCTTTGCAAAAAAATCCCCAGCAAACAACCTATGTCCACTGCTACTGGTGTCTGTCAGGCACACGTGCTATTCCTTCAATGCCCCAATGCCTGCTGTTCCTTTCCACTGCAGACTGACCATGACAGACAGACAGAACTTCCTGCTCTGGAGCTGTGTTTTTAGGGCATTTGGGAGGTGTGCTGTTGACAGTAAGTCTGAAGATGCAGACAGTGAGAGCTTAAGAAGAGCTGCAGCTCTCTGCCTTGAAAGAAGATGACTTCTTGAAGAGATAGCCATGCAACTCCTGTCTCAGCAACTTGAAGCTATTCTGGGTTCCTCACTGTCCAGAGGCTGTCAGCTTTTATCAACACTTTTTACATACTGAAGACACCTGTAACATAGTCCACTATCAAGCAGCTAAATCTGCTATAGTACTTTATCAGCTACAACTGCTTAAGCTTCAGAAGAACTAAGTGGATCTAAACGTGAGACTCAACTTCTACTAAAAGATTACTAATGAGAATTGGTTCCCAAAGGAGACAAGACAAAGAGATAGGGTTTGAAAACAAGCTTTTAGGCAGAAGAAGACCGAGGAGGTGTCTAGAGCCAAAACCCTTGCACACAAACACACACAGGGTGAAGAGCAGGTGCAGAGTTACAGACAGTGTTTTACCATGGAAGCAAACATGCTGCTCGAAACGGAGTGTCCCTCATGAAAGAACTACAAAACAAAACCAGACACCAACATGTCAGACAGACAGCCAGGAGAACAAAACACAGACAAGGTTAGGTAACCCATCTACACAAAAACAAGAAATATGGAATAACCTCAGGTACTCAGGGAAAAACTGCAGCAATCCCTGGCCTCTTGCAGTGTGGCACTTCAGCTGATACCACCAGTGCTGGAGGGTCACCATGAAGCAGAGCCTGTGAAGCCATGCCAGGAGCCTGTTTGGCAGCCACAAGCTGCCCATGCCACCCATGGAGCTCCCAGCACAGCCAGCACAAACCACAGTTTAAGACACAAGTGAAAGCTTCCCTGTGACTTGGGGCTGGGGTAAAAACCAAGCTCCCCACTTCGATTCCCCATTTGTTGCAATACCCCCATCTTCTCTTTACACAAGGTCATCTTGCTGGAGACACAGCAGGCTGTCAGCTGGATGGGCAGCACTGAACAAACAGCTGCAAGGTCAGTTTTTTGCTCAAATGTGGATGCAGTACCTCAGATTTTAAGTACTTTTCTCTAACTCTCCATCCTAAGCTATGCCTCCACATTCAGTGTTAATGGCTCAGGCAGAGGCTTGATGTTCAGACTCAAGAAAGAACATCCACAAAAGAGGGACTTGCAGCTGCTCAACACCTCCAGAGATGTTAGTACTTGAAATATTCCTTGTAACAACAAAGTGTATCCTGCAGCACTCAACCCCCTGCCAAAATGACATGACTATTAGCTGCTAGTCAATTATTCAGAGAATGCAGTGAGATGTGGCAGGAAGCAGCAGGAAATGCAAAGGGGGGGGTACAAAAATAAACCCAGCCAACTCCTCCTCTGTGCAAAATACCAAGTTTCCATGGAATGTGAAGGCAACAAAGGAACTATGTTTCTAATGTCAAGAGAGGTCCAAGTATTCAGCTCAGGCCCACCTCTGTATTTCAAACAAAATATTATGCTGCCATCTAGTGCCTTGTCCCTCCTCTTTCCTGGAAAGGCCCTGATTCCAGACACTCCTGTATGACTGGGAGCCCTGCTCAGACTGACCTCCAAGGCCACCTCAGGGCTGGTGCAGCACAGTCAGCAGCACCTTCACAGCCACATCCCAGCCTTGTCCACGATGATGCTCTGGCAGTGGCACGGCTCAAACACAAAAACCAGGTCTCATGAGACAACCATGTGTTCCTCAGGGATCTCTGCTACAGTGGAGGCCATGAATGCATTAGTTTGTTCAAGTTCTTCTACATTCAGTATGTGAAACAAGAACAAATGAGGAAGAACATTTTTGGAGGAAACATCCCTTAACTGCCTTCTCAGTTTTAAAATCAAAGCAACTTTGGAAATCTCTGTAATTTAGCAAGAATAAAACCTAACATACACAGTTCCAGAACAGCTGTACTTTCTGATGAGCATTGACAGAAACCCCTCACCTGCTTCATCTCACTCTTCAATTTAGTAATACCACTTCTTTCTGTTTTGGTTGCTCCAGAATGCCCCATCTCATGAATAGAAATTGCAGGGCTGGATGAAGAAGAATCTACAGGTCGCACTAAAGAGGCAAAGGGACACTTTTAATATTCTAGAGTTAGAAAAACAGATTAAATTGTATCTAAGATGTTAAACACAAATAGTTTCAGAAATGTGCAATGCTCTTGGTGACAGCATCCTTTCACAGAATCATATCAAGATTTCAAATCTGATTGTATCAAATAAGGGGCCTAAATCCATTCTTGGATATCAGAAACTGATTTTCCAAGACATTGAGCAATTGCAACTTTAGTCAGAATTGCAAGGAGTCTCTGAGGGCCTGCAGAGGAGCCCAGGAGACAGCTAATGTGCTAGTCAGGAATATGTGGGCATCAAAGACATGCTTCTTGAAGGCAGGTTAGAGATGACCTTTTAATGGCTTTTATTCTGGTTCCATAAAATTTCTTCATTTGAAAAGTTTCCCTTCATGTTTACTGAACACCTGATTAAATTTTATTTCAGTGCATGATGGCTTCCATCATATATGTTTTGTTTATTCCACAGCAGACACACAAATGTACTGGTCATCCATGGTTAATACACTACCTATATCTTTATTTTAAGTGCAGAAGGAGGATATCCCTACTTATAAGACAATCTAACTTAAGATATAAAAGTGAACAACTTACAGCTTCTTTCCACTCCAAACTCTTTCCCACTGAGAATATGATGTAGGAGACTTTTCATATCAAAGGGGCTTAGATTCATCAAGCTCTCTGAAGCTTCTTCACCTAGTTAAACAAAATAAAACCAAACAAAATGAGAAATGTCACTGGGAAGACAACAAGCTATAAAGCCAGCTAAAGAAACTGTGAATGAAGTCCAATCACATTTAACTCTTTGGCTAGCCCTTCCTTTAAAAAAATTAATATGTAGTCACATTTCAAAGAAATGTATTTCAGGACTAAACAACAAACACTGCACGGAAATAACACTATTTTGCATTTTTATGTTATAGTTTGTTGTGCAAAGTTCACTGAAGCTCATGATGAGAAAGCAGTTGCTCCCTTGTAGGATAAGATCACTTGGAAAGGCATTACAGCCATCTCCCAGTAGCAGATGACATATGGATGTGAATTACAGAGCCAGAGTTATATCAGAAAGAATATCCTCTGATATTCTTTGAATAACTGGGTGTTGGGGGGAGAGCAATCTCTCATTAAGTCAAAAAAGTAAGTGATTTTCAGTGTTTGTAACTGCACATATGAACTAATAGGTTAATAAAAGGATTTAACACACATAAATGAAAAGATCAACCATAAATGACACCAAAAATACCCTTAGAGTAAAACTGCTTCCTACCTGAGCATTTCAGACTTCGTGCCAGCTCAGTGGCCATCACCTGGATTATCAGACCAATGCGGAGCCGGAGCATTTCCACAAAGAGACTGGGCTGTGACCGGACGTACATCGCCAAGTACATAATTATCTCCTGTAAGGACAAATCCACAAAGGCACCTCTCACAGTGGGTCTTCATGGCTTTCCCAGTCCCAGAGCAAACACTGGCACAGCACAGGGCACAGCCAAAGAAGCCTTTTGCACAGGCTGCATACCTGTGTCAGGACTGCAATACTGATGTCTTGGCCACTGGCTTCATAAATGAGATCTGTGAGCTCCTCAGGTGGCAGGGGGCTGCAAGAAAACAAACAAAGGTAGCACTGACAGCACAACCAGCTATTAAATTCTTAAACTAGCACTGGGATCAAATCACCCAGAACAAAGGTGCCTACAAGTCTACCTGGGTGGCTGCAAATCCTTTTGAGGGCAAGTAGTAAGGTTTAAAAGAAGATAACAGCAGCAGAATGGTACCAGCAGGAGGATGAAGGGCAGTCTGTACCTGAGGCAGAGCTCCAACTTACGTGGTAATGATTTTCTCACGTGGTTCTGGTGGCAGGCCCACTGTAAGTTGCTTGTGGTGTGACAGAAGGTCCGTGCATGCCTATCATAAGGAGACAAAAAGCAAGAGACCTTCCTCTGACTCATGTGGAAATGATATGGCTTTTAAGTCACCAAATTAAATTAATTCAAATTTTTTAGCAATTTTAAAATGCATTTCTATTAATTACCAGACATGAAAATCCAGCAGAATGCTGTTAAATAGTTTCCAAAGATCTCCTGATGTCAACAGGGCTATGAGAGTCTGCCCAGGCTGAAAGTGGCCTGTTTCCCTGCTCAGTGAAATCAGCAGCATAATGATTAGATTAAGAACTCTAGTGGGGCTGGCAGATTAATAAAGGCTTTCATCCTTTATCATATAATAAACTTTTGTTCTTTAAGACAACCATATTTTTAATCAATGAAAAGTTTGGCAGCATTAGTTAAAAAAATCCTGTGTACTAGTATGTCTTTTAAAACAAACACCCAGCACTGCATCACATTCCTGATACATTCTGAAATAGGTACTTTCCCCAGTACCACAGTGTTTACTCTTTTGTATTGACCTCCTTTAAAAGGGAGTGTTCAGTTAACCTGTTTTAGTGTCTTGAATCAAAAACATCACAGAGCAGTGATCCTCTGATTTTGGACAATCTATTCTCATTCCCTCAACATGGAAGAAAACAGATCATCTCTACTCTCCTCCTCCCCAGTTCTTTGTCAATACTTTTGTGAGCATGTTTGTATTACTTGTCCATTGTGTCTTGAGAAGGGAAAAAGTTCTGTGCTTAATGAAATACTATGCACAGTGATCATCACAAACTGCTCCCCACACAGGACTGTCACTAAAATAGGGCATCCTAGATGTGACAGTCAGAGCCTTGAAAATGGCCAGGAATCACAGAAAGAGCTCCTCAGAAATATGCAGGGGATTACTAGAAATTTAAACAAATACTTATAGAGTACTTAAGAGAAAACCTTTTTGTAATGTTCAAAATCATATCTGTACTCTTACAGTGGATTTTTCTTGTTACCACTTAGGAGTCATGGATATTTAAATGGTTCCAAATATCCTTTTGCATGGCAGACTGTCCATCCAAGGGGATGGAAATGGACAGAACATGTTTTTGTGTCATCACAAAAACTGACACTGACATAGCAGTGCTCCAAAAGTGCTCATACCATCACAACAGCAGTAGACAATTACCAGGGGTAACTGCAGCTTTCAAAGCACACAATTAAGCTTCTCCAATTAACAGAGATGAAATGAAGCCTTCACAATTATTTACAGTGTGACACTCTCAGTCCATGCCAACATTAGCAGTTTGCAGTACAGACAAAAGATAAAGATGTAGTAAGACTCCAGATCAGAAAAGCAACCAATATTTCATTAAAAATGCTGCACTATGTATCCTGTAAAGTAAAACTAGAAGAAGGGCAAGCACAAACCCCAACAGCAAACAGTTTTATCTCTGTTTCCAGGCAGGAAGCTGAACCAGAATTATTTGTATTTCATACCTCAGCCAGGACTTCAACTCTCTTTTTGAGTATGCCAGAAATGTAACGGATTAAGCCCCATTCCTGATTGAGGCCTGCCTTTCTGTAGAGCTCGTTGAGGAGGCAATGAACAGTGACACCATACTGTCCATCCAGCTCTGTGTCCCAGTCAGCACCTCTGCCACAAAAGAAACAGGAGGCAAATGTCATCAGGCAAGATGCTAAACTTTACCTCACAGCCAGATTTTGACTGCCTTGCTCACATCGGCGATAGAATTAAATACCAAATGGGACATCTGTGCCTTCACCACAGATTGATTAGATGTGGACAAACCTCTTGATACCAGGAACTTTCACACTAATTTGAGCACATATTCAGCTGTGAGCCAGTGACTTGAAAAGGAACCACCTGAAGGATTTCCCACTAGACTTTAAATTGAGCATTCACATGGACAGTTGGCTGGAGGAACAGAATTCAGAGCTTTTTCAGAGCAGAATCCAACAATATCTTCAGTACTGCTGAAGACTACACCCATTTTTCAGATCCTTCAGGGCAATTTTTTAGCCTTGCCTCTTTCTTAGTAATAGCTGAACTTCTGTGTTGCTTATGATATTACTGAAAAAGCAAAGGAGATTCTGCTCCTCTCCTGGTCTTGAAATTCACTACATTATAGCTTCTCTTTGGTAATCTTTTGAAGTGTCACAAAATGACTTTTCAACTCCTGCTGACAGAGTCCATCAGAGATTCATCTGCCTGCCCAACAGAGACTCCCTTGGTGAAATTACTGGTGTTAGATGCAGTTAAACAACAAAACATATTTTTTATAGGATTTCCTATACTCTTTAAGGGAGGATGCTAAATATTTTGCTTGGGAATTCAAGAAGATCAAAGAAGAGGTCCTCACAGCAGACAGACTAAAATAAACAAAAATGCAGTCTTTGTAGCAGTAGGGAAGACCATCTGTGATTAACACATACTTGTCTTTGCACCAAAAGCTAACTGCCTGACAGGTTCCAGCAGTATTCTCCTGCACAGGAAAACAAAAAGCTCAATAAACGCACTTCAGAAGATGATTCTGTTTGTATTTGCGTTTTGTTCCCATCAAACCAATTTATACAGCAGGTGTTTACTAACCCCAGCAGATGGGTCTAGACTGCTTCCAAGAATGTTTTAAAAAGTACCAAATTTTAGCCAGTTGTGTATTTAAATGTGCAAAGGGATTAGAGGAAAAATAGTGAACGCTCATTAAAATTGCATTTTGCTTTTAGTTAGAAAATGACAAAACGAATTTTCCCTCTGCTTTCATTCTTGTGTATAAAAACCACACCAAATCTTTATGAACTCTAAATGGAGGGACACAAACATAGCAGGGTGTGTTCTCATTCATGGAAAGGATTTGTGCATCTAATTTGTGAACCCTGAAGACTTCATGTATTTGCAAATGTGTGCCAATCAACTCTAAAATTTGCACAAGTCTTCTTTTGTATCCAAATAATTCCTGTAATCAAACAAACTGAAAATAGGCTTGTTAAAGCACAAAATATTTCCATTACCCCCTCAAAACACAACCTGAACAGTGGAAACCTTTTGCACAAGAATAATCAGATAGCTGTGACCAAACTTCAAGATGCTGAAGTTCATACTCAGACAACTTACTTGAGTATATGCAAGATATATAAGATATCTGCTTGATCATGGAGTGTTGGACATTCCTTCAGCTGATCAACAAGCTTCCTGCAATCCAAATCACCATGAGCATCTTTAGGTAAGTGCAAAACATTTTCATGGTCCTGATAACAAAAATGGATGAAAAATAGAGACATGACCTTGAAAAAAGTAGCAGATCTGTAACTTCCTGTAACGTCAAACTTCCCATTAAAAAATCACAACAGACTTGCAGCAAAGCTCTGCACTTGAAATACAGACACAACACTTAGTTCCTGCCAGGGTACTGCAGGCACAGAAGACTAATCCCAAGAAACACAACCCCCAGAATGGAAACTTGTATCTTTTTTTTTTTTTGACAAAACAAAGAAATGGAATTATCTGCATGCTTTTCCTGTCATCTTACATCACTTGTAAAGAGAAAAGCACAGAGATACTATATTTTTTTTCATTGAAATAATTCAGAGCTGTTTGAGTTCCATCTCGAACATGTAAGTGTTTTATGAATGCAAATATTGCCATTATCAATTTTCTAAGCTTATGAAAGTAAAATGTTAACTAATCAGATAGTGCAACCCTATGGTGAATTCTTGGATGAAAAAAAGTTTTGTTTAACAAGCTGTTCAGCAATTTATATAATCCTAAAATAGCATTTCCACAAACAGAGCCTTGTGCAGAGCAGAATCCTTCAGGAGGCTGGATACAACCTCTTTCAGCCATTCTCAGCAGCTGATCACACATACCAAGACAAAACAAGTGCCCAGCACAACCCCATCTTCATGCCTTGAGGTGGGATTTGGCTGGTGCCTTAAGGACATTCCCTCTTGCTCAGATGTTACTATAAGTAGCATTTCTTGGAAAACATCTCTAAAGGCTGTGAACATCCTGTCCTTCCACTTGTGTTCAGCTAGTACTAAAGATGATGACTTAACTTTTGGCTTTTAAAAATAAAGCAACTATTATGTTCTTTTCTGTTTTGCACATGCAATTAAAAACTTTCCACTCAATAGTGTCTATTTGACTAAAAAACCTTCATCCAACCAAAAAAATAACTTCCAAAACAAGGGAGTGCCTTGGACAGAATGGCTTGTCTGTGAAGAAAAATGAGAACTGGCACAGGGTTTGGAAGGAAAACATGAGGAAAGGCTGCAGCATTGCATCCTAAAACCATAAACAGCACAAAATTTCCCACACCTTACCTTTGTCTCAAAGTAATGAGGATTATCAACAAGATTCAGAGACTTTCGGTGCGTGTTCAGAACTTTAGTGGGAAGAGACATAGACACAGCTGAAAAGCAAAGGCACCAGAACAGAAAGAAACAAAAAAGGCTGTTTCAGTAACATGAAAATCAAAACCACCTACGTGAAGCAGCCTGACTAGGTAAAAACAACAGAAATACCTCCAAGAGTGCTTCTGTGAGGCTGTGCATGGAACTCTGAGACAAGCTCATGTTCTGAACCTTTTCTCCTTGCAGGTTTGCTCTGAGAGTTTCTGAGATCAGCATGTCAAAGGCTCAGGGGCTACCTGCTCAACAAATACTCCTATCTGGCCCATGACTCTGAAATCCTGAAGCCAAATGACCTGACCCTGCCAAGTGTTTTAAACATCACAACAGGAAATAAGTGGAGAAAATGGCCTAACTGATAAAATTTCGTAATTAAAATTATAATGCTAAATGCAGGTTAATGCTGTGTTAACTTCACATGCAGAATTCAGTGGAGGATCAGATTATGTGGCACATGAAAGATGGCAGAAAAGATTAACAGAAAGGTTCTTGGAAGTTATTAATTTATACTGAAATTAAGGGAAGTCTTCCACTGACCAGGGCATTGAATACTACATATTTATATATAAAACAATGCATATGTTGGAATCTATTTACAAATTCAGCCAAAGCATTATTTTGGTGTATATCCTCCAATCAGGCTATTAGAAATGTAGCATAAAGACTCTGCTCCCTCTCTACTCCATTTGTTCTTAGAAATTTAGAAAATACATGTGACTATTTGTATTTTTCTTCTATTCAAACATCTCACTTCACAGCAATTTTATTAAAATAACAAAGTACATCTTGTCTGCCTTTACACAACCAAAGACAAAACAATTAATTAACTGATTTGGGTTCTAAAATTCTATCCAACTAAGAACCGTAGCAGCTTCCATAACATTAACTTTGATTAAAATGTTACATTTCATTGCAGGTTTTCTGTGTACACACCATGACACAGGATACTGTGGGAACATGACAGCAATGGCTTCAGTCATTCTTACTTAAGGAACTTCTTATTTCTTCTCTATACAGAAAGAACTAGTGGCACAAGTATTTCAAAAGGTATAATCTTGAACTTATCCCTTGTAGCATCCAAACCAGTTTTTCTATTACTATCACTAAATAAACAATAGGGGAGAAATACCTGGAACTTCCAAGCCCTTTGTCTTGGCCATTATTGACAGTATCTCTTCTGTGGAATGGTTTGCACTGAACACAGGTGGCTGAGTTGTTGTCTTTGAGGTTGGAGGCAGGTATGACTTCAGTGCTGTACTCTGCAGGACATCATTTATATACTGATCCAGCTCATCCTGGCTATCTAGTGTAACATACATAAAAAAAAGGTTTCTTAAAGGTAAAAATCACTACTTATCATCAGCACTTTCTCATTCAAACATACCACTCCATTCTTGCTTATTTAGAAGGGCATTCAAATATGCAAGAATAGTGTAAGGAAGATATTTTTAAGCCAAACAAATTGGAAACAAAAAAAATCACTTTTTGACACTGAAAGCAGTTAGATTAAGAAGATAGCTTTGCCTTTGAAAGGAATCAAACAGGGTTTTATCTTGCTGGTAGATCACAGAACACAGCTGCATTTGTTGATTGTAAACATCTCTTCCAACTTGTATGACTGTAAGACTCTATCATCTCTTCCTCACAGGCCTCTTCCCTCTAACCTCTTCCACACCTCCCCACCTGCTGACTCTCCAGACTCAGTTTTGCTGCAGCAGTTGCCAGTCAATGCCATACTACAAATGCAGGAAGAATATACAGGAATTCATTCTCCAAACAGTCATGCAGATCCTGTCCTCAGGTGGATGCAGGAGAAACCCAAATGACCATTAGCTGTGCACAGAACAGACTCTGCACTGCAGGCAAACCCAGTCTCTGCTGAGAGAACTTGACAGAGAAAAAAATACCAAGTGAAAAAAGCACTACTACCTTTTTCACAGAAATCTGCTGAGTAGTCTCCATATTCACTGTCAGGACTACTACAGTCTTCACTATGGTCATCAAAGAGTTTCAGGTCACAGTCTGGATCCAGGAAGCTCAGATATGTGTGAAAAGAGGTGGTAAGAAATTCTGATAACTTGCCTATCTTCACCCTGCAAAAGGGGGCACACATCAAAGGGCATTAACATCCACCATTCTGATACTGATTAATACTCACTGAGCTTTCAACAGCTCCTCCAAAATTCATGAAACCTACTGTTCAATCCACCTTTGGTAACTATAAAGCCACAGAAACTGACACTGAAAAATAAAAAAGCAAAACAACAGCTGCAGATCCAGCTGGGTGCTTACTGCTCTAGATGCTAATTGATTTTAACTGTGTTATGGTAGCAGGCCTAAATCAAAGCCTAATTATGCAGGGTGCTGTATGTTCATCTGAAGAGAGACTCTGAACAACCTGAGCTCCAAGGATAATGCATGAGAAACTGGGGCTGAGAAGGCTCCACGAATGGCAGTGTCTTTTCACACAACTGCAGGCTGCTAAACCATCTGTGCTGGTTTTAGCTGGGAGAAGAGTTAATTATGGGGCTATGGTTTGGATTTGTGCTGGAAACAGTGCTGATAACACAGGTATGTGTTAGTTACTGCTGAGCAGGGCTTACACAGCATCCCAGCCTTTTCTGCTTCTCACCTCACCTCACCACCACAGGCTGGGGATGCACAAGGAGCTGGGAGGGGACACAGCCAGACAGCTGACCCCTGCTGACCACAGGGACATTCCATACCATAGGCTGCCATGCTCAGCATATAAAGCTGAGGGAAGAGGGATGAAGTGGAGGATGTTCAGGGTTTCAGGGGTTTGTCTTCCCAAGCCATGGTAACATTTGATGGAGCCCAGCTTTCCTGAAGATGGTTGAACAACTGCCTGCCCATGGAAAGTGGTGAATGAATTTCCCATTTTGCTTTGCCTGCTTGTGTGGTTTTTGCTCTACTTACTAAACTCTCCTTATCTCAACCCACAAGTTTTCTCACTTGTATCCTCCCAATTCTCTTCCCAATCCCACTAAGGGAAGGAGGGTGGGCAAGTGGCCATATGAGGCTGAGTTTTTGACTGGAGTTAAATCATGACAATATCTGATTGTCAAAGGCAGATACTGATTGAGAGGGCAAGTATAAAAAAAACCAGAGAGGTATTGTGGCATCATATTTGACACACAGATGAATGGAACACACCAGCTTACAAGTACTACATGCAATTAGTGTTTAAATCATGTCTTGTAACTCTGAAAGTAATTTACTTTTTAATAACAGAAGCTCAGACAGAGTCAGTATTTCCANAGGGCATTCAAATATGCAAGAATAGTGTAAGGAAGATATTTTTAAGCCAAACAAATTGGAAACAAAAAAAATCACTTTTTGACACTGAAAGCAGTTAGATTAAGAAGATAGCTTTGCCTTTGAAAGGAATCAAACAGGGTTTTATCTTGCTGGTAGATCACAGAACACAGCTGCATTTGTTGATTGTAAACATCTCTTCCAACTTGTATGACTGTAAGACTCTATCATCTCTTCCTCACAGGCCTCTTCCCTCTAACCTCTTCCACACCTCCCCACCTGCTGACTCTCCAGACTCAGTTTTGCTGCAGCAGTTGCCAGTCAATGCCATACTACAAATGCAGGAAGAATATACAGGAATTCATTCTCCAAACAGTCATGCAGATCCTGTCCTCAGGTGGATGCAGGAGAAACCCAAATGACCATTAGCTGTGCACAGAACAGACTCTGCACTGCAGGCAAACCCAGTCTCTGCTGAGAGAACTTGACAGAGAAAAAAATACCAAGTGAAAAAAGCACTACTACCTTTTTCACAGAAATCTGCTGAGTAGTCTCCATATTCACTGTCAGGACTACTACAGTCTTCACTATGGTCATCAAAGAGTTTCAGGTCACAGTCTGGATCCAGGAAGCTCAGATATGTGTGAAAAGAGGTGGTAAGAAATTCTGATAACTTGCCTATCTTCACCCTGCAAAAGGGGGCACACATCAAAGGGCATTAACATCCACCATTCTGATACTGATTAATACTCACTGAGCTTTCAACAGCTCCTCCAAAATTCATGAAACCTACTGTTCAATCCACCTTTGGTAACTATAAAGCCACAGAAACTGACACTGAAAAATAAAAAAGCAAAACAACAGCTGCAGATCCAGCTGGGTGCTTACTGCTCTAGATGCTAATTGATTTTAACTGTGTTATGGTAGCAGGCCTAAATCAAAGCCTAATTATGCAGGGTGCTGTATGTTCATCTGAAGAGAGACTCTGAACAACCTGAGCTCCAAGGATAATGCATGAGAAACTGGGGCTGAGAAGGCTCCACGAATGGCAGTGTCTTTTCACACAACTGCAGGCTGCTAAACCATCTGTGCTGGTTTTAGCTGGGAGAAGAGTTAATTATGGGGCTATGGTTTGGATTTGTGCTGGAAACAGTGCTGATAACACAGGTATGTGTTAGTTACTGCTGAGCAGGGCTTACACAGCATCCCAGCCTTTTCTGCTTCTCACCTCACCTCACCACCACAGGCTGGGGATGCACAAGGAGCTGGGAGGGGACACAGCCAGACAGCTGACCCCTGCTGACCACAGGGACATTCCATACCATAGGCTGCCATGCTCAGCATATAAAGCTGAGGGAAGAGGGATGAAGTGGAGGATGTTCAGGGTTTCAGGGGTTTGTCTTCCCAAGCCATGGTAACATTTGATGGAGCCCAGCTTTCCTGAAGATGGTTGAACAACTGCCTGCCCATGGAAAGTGGTGAATGAATTTCCCATTTTGCTTTGCCTGCTTGTGTGGTTTTTGCTCTACTTACTAAACTCTCCTTATCTCAACCCACAAGTTTTCTCACTTGTATCCTCCCAATTCTCTTCCCAATCCCACTAAGGGAAGGAGGGTGGGCAAGTGGCCATATGAGGCTGAGTTTTTGACTGGAGTTAAATCATGACAATATCTGATTGTCAAAGGCAGATACTGATTGAGAGGGCAAGTATAAAAAAAACCAGAGAGGTATTGTGGCATCATATTTGACACACAGATGAATGGAACACACCAGCTTACAAGTACTACATGCAATTAGTGTTTAAATCATGTCTTGTAACTCTGAAAGTAATTTACTTTTTAATAACAGAAGCTCAGACAGAGTCAGTATTTCCAAAGATCTGACATTTGTTTTCTTTATCCATTAATGGCAGTCAGAGATGGTACACTTTTTGGGAAACAGATCTTTTCCTTTGCATCTGAGGTCCAGCCACCATTTGACTGCCACATAATAATTAAAACTGGAACTTCCTTCTCTGCAGAATTCTAGTACAGAGTCTGTGCACTGTCACAAGTTCAAAACTGAGACTTTTACAGGATTTAATTTAAAAAATCATGGAGATAATAATTTGGTGATTCTGACATTACCTTGCACCTCCAAAATAACCATCCTCTAATTTTCTTATTGTGGCAAGAACTGCTGGATGAATGTCAGTACCATCATCAACTAAAAAAGAATAATGGAAGAGTTAAAGCTCATCAACATATTCTTAAATTATCACATCCAAATACAGTGAATTACTGGGTTTTGTCTACAGTGTAAATCAGACTGATTTAAAACAGAACTCACAACTGCTATCAATACTAGCTTATTAAAAACTCCCAGAAAAACAAGCAAACAAAACACAAGCCCTAGACTAGTTCTAAAGACAAACACCAACCCACTAAAGACAAGTTCCAAAGGGATTTCTTTAGACAAAAACAGCATGGAGATGATGGGGTGATGGAAGCATTTAAAGGGGGAGTAAAACCAAAATTAAATATTACCAAATTCAGGATACATGTGAGAAAATTAACTGTACTTCTGATATTAGAAGTCCTGCTACTTGTCTCCTCTCAAACCAACATCCATTCTATTCTCCTGCAGTAATCTACTCTGCTTGAAACAGAGACAATTAAGTTTACCAAGCATTGTGTGGGTGATGGGAAATGTCAAGGTTGGTCTCCCTGTCATCCTCCAGCAAGAAGTGAGGTAAGCCAGCTCTGTCTTGAGCATCTCCACAATCATCTGATTGTCTAGAGCCAGATAGAAGTGATGTTGGTCAGTAAACTAGAGAAGAGAAAAATATAACACAGGGGTAGTTGTCAGTGCTTTCCTTATTTTTTCTATTTCTTCCTTTAAATCATTCACAAAAGCCATGAGCTACAGTCCTGACCACAACACAAACCACCTGAATTAACCTAACAAGGCCTCTGACTGTGAAAAAGAAATCCATGCTTGTCNTGTGCTGGAAACAGTGCTGATAACACAGGTATGTGTTAGTTACTGCTGAGCAGGGCTTACACAGCATCCCAGCCTTTTCTGCTTCTCACCTCACCTCACCACCACAGGCTGGGGATGCACAAGGAGCTGGGAGGGGACACAGCCAGACAGCTGACCCCTGCTGACCACAGGGACATTCCATACCATAGGCTGCCATGCTCAGCATATAAAGCTGAGGGAAGAGGGATGAAGTGGAGGATGTTCAGGGTTTCAGGGGTTTGTCTTCCCAAGCCATGGTAACATTTGATGGAGCCCAGCTTTCCTGAAGATGGTTGAACAACTGCCTGCCCATGGAAAGTGGTGAATGAATTTCCCATTTTGCTTTGCCTGCTTGTGTGGTTTTTGCTCTACTTACTAAACTCTCCTTATCTCAACCCACAAGTTTTCTCACTTGTATCCTCCCAATTCTCTTCCCAATCCCACTAAGGGAAGGAGGGTGGGCAAGTGGCCATATGAGGCTGAGTTTTTGACTGGAGTTAAATCATGACAATATCTGATTGTCAAAGGCAGATACTGATTGAGAGGGCAAGTATAAAAAAAACCAGAGAGGTATTGTGGCATCATATTTGACACACAGATGAATGGAACACACCAGCTTACAAGTACTACATGCAATTAGTGTTTAAATCATGTCTTGTAACTCTGAAAGTAATTTACTTTTTAATAACAGAAGCTCAGACAGAGTCAGTATTTCCAAAGATCTGACATTTGTTTTCTTTATCCATTAATGGCAGTCAGAGATGGTACACTTTTTGGGAAACAGATCTTTTCCTTTGCATCTGAGGTCCAGCCACCATTTGACTGCCACATAATAATTAAAACTGGAACTTCCTTCTCTGCAGAATTCTAGTACAGAGTCTGTGCACTGTCACAAGTTCAAAACTGAGACTTTTACAGGATTTAATTTAAAAAATCATGGAGATAATAATTTGGTGATTCTGACATTACCTTGCACCTCCAAAATAACCATCCTCTAATTTTCTTATTGTGGCAAGAACTGCTGGATGAATGTCAGTACCATCATCAACTAAAAAAGAATAATGGAAGAGTTAAAGCTCATCAACATATTCTTAAATTATCACATCCAAATACAGTGAATTACTGGGTTTTGTCTACAGTGTAAATCAGACTGATTTAAAACAGAACTCACAACTGCTATCAATACTAGCTTATTAAAAACTCCCAGAAAAACAAGCAAACAAAACACAAGCCCTAGACTAGTTCTAAAGACAAACACCAACCCACTAAAGACAAGTTCCAAAGGGATTTCTTTAGACAAAAACAGCATGGAGATGATGGGGTGATGGAAGCATTTAAAGGGGGAGTAAAACCAAAATTAAATATTACCAAATTCAGGATACATGTGAGAAAATTAACTGTACTTCTGATATTAGAAGTCCTGCTACTTGTCTCCTCTCAAACCAACATCCATTCTATTCTCCTGCAGTAATCTACTCTGCTTGAAACAGAGACAATTAAGTTTACCAAGCATTGTGTGGGTGATGGGAAATGTCAAGGTTGGTCTCCCTGTCATCCTCCAGCAAGAAGTGAGGTAAGCCAGCTCTGTCTTGAGCATCTCCACAATCATCTGATTGTCTAGAGCCAGATAGAAGTGATGTTGGTCAGTAAACTAGAGAAGAGAAAAATATAACACAGGGGTAGTTGTCAGTGCTTTCCTTATTTTTTCTATTTCTTCCTTTAAATCATTCACAAAAGCCATGAGCTACAGTCCTGACCACAACACAAACCACCTGAATTAACCTAACAAGGCCTCTGACTGTGAAAAAGAAATCCATGCTTGTCCAAGAGTCCATTTTCTTACACCTGTAGACTGACCATCAGAGTAAGCCATACAAACAAAACCTAGGCAATCACATCCATGAAGCACAATCTTCCCAGTGACCAGTTACACTAACCTATGATCTGGAAGATGGAGTACTCTAAATGTGGAAGAAAAAGCTAACAATAGCAACAAAAACAATAGACAGGCTTAAGTGCACACTGAGGACTGGGAGCCAGTAACTGTGTATCTCTAGGGACCATCTGGAAGTCAAGCAGAATACAGAAAAGCTGGCAGTTACTGAGGAAAAAGGTACATGAAATGTGCAATGGCAAAGTGCTGCTCCCCCTGCAGCAGGAAGCCAAGAACCACAATAAGAGAATATTATGGCTACTTTAGGAGCTGGAACCAAAGAAGATGGACAAATAATGGAAGGAATGTCAAAGCAGCCACAACATAACTTAAGAAAGCACATAGGCCTTGGAGAGGGGTAAGTGCATAAAAAACATGTAAGTTCAAGCTGAGGAAGTCCAGAGAAATTTCCTGACAGAAGGAATCAGAACTAACCAAAACAATCCTAGAGTCATTCACAATCAGATTTGGTAATTCAGGAAGAACAAGTCCCAGAAATCCAGAGAAGGAAGCACACTGCCTGTCTTTAAAAAGGAAGAGATGTTTAAAAATCAGGCCAATTCCAGTGCCTGAAAGTAAAGGAAAACAAAGCCAGTTTGAGGCAGCCAATGGTCAAAAACCAATCTCAGCAGATTAGTCCAATTTCTTTCTTTGGAGCAATCAGATGGTAAGGGTAAGAAAATGGCTGACACCTGCCAACTTCTGCAAATTTTCACCCTAGTGAGCCGAAAAAAAACATCTGAGGAAGCAAAACTACTTTTAAAATTGTTCTCAAAAGGTAGTTATTAACCATTTTTTCAGAATTATTGTATCTGAATGATGTCAGCCTTTGCCCCACACCTAATCAATGTTTTCACTGGAAAAGAGAATGAAATACAAATAACAAATTCACAGAATTTGTGGACACTAGTCAAGATCAACAAGATGATTTAACTGCTAACCTTAGGAAGGTGACATTAAACATTAACTCCATCCACCTCAAAAAAGAAAAAAATCAGGAGAAGTATCTGGCTTCAAAGTACAATGGAAAATGTTATGGAGGTTTTAGTAAAACATGGAATAAGCAGGAACTGTGTTGCTAATGTAAAGATAAATGCTATTTTGGAATATACTAATAAGTATGTCCTTATTTGATGCATGACAAGATTTTAGCTGGAATATTGGGTCCTGTTTATACAGTAAGATGTGAACTAAGAGGTATTTTGAAAAAAAATCACCTCTCTAAGGAATTTTCCCCTAATTTGCAAAACTGAAAACCGGTATAGGGAAGTAACACAACAAATAACATTTTATAAAATTGCTTGTGATCAACTGACATGGGGAAGAATGAGAAGGGATCTACATTTTTGGCAGTAAATCTGATTTGTTTGGGCATTAAGAAGCAGTACAGAAGCCTTCTACAGAGTCCACTGAATTCCTTCAGCTGGAGTTTAAAGACTTCATTACTCAAACATCTATTTAGAAGGGTGGATACATTCTTTATCCTGCATCATTGTAATGCAGGTTGGAGCAGGTGCATCCCTGGCCATCTAGTACCAACTGCTGGAAACATTCCATTGGAAGAAGTGTGTTGCATTTCATTAAATGTATAAATAGGAGCCATTAATTCTATGAGGATCCAAACTTCCAGCAACACTGAAAAAACACACTAAAAAGAAAAAAAAAAGACAAAATATCCATTTCTCAGCACTATTGACTCTTTCAACAATATAATGAAAAGACCACACCTTCATCTCCCAGGGGTTACAGTATTTGGCACACTTACACTAAATTTTTCATCAAAGCAATCAGTAGAAAGATACACTAAGTGATCTATTTCTGCAGAAACTATTTCATTAATTAGAATGCTGGTGTGGGCAGAGATCAGTAACAACTATAAACTATTGATTTGCTGTGTTCTCCTAAGCCAGAAGCCAAAGAAAGCTCTGTGACACAAAAGAGATATATCAGCAGTTCCACCGTGCTGATCATCCCATGCTCGTACAAACCCTACAGAGTAAAGCACATCTGCTGCGTCAGCCCTGTTCTACCTAAAGTACAACGACAGCAGGGAAAAGCAAAGTGCTTCACTAATGATTCACCATTAAGAAAGGAGTGAATTTCCTGCCAGCTTGACATGCTTACCTGAGGGGTAAAAGCAAATATTTGATTTCTGATCACATAGAGCTTGGAGGTGCCCAACACTCCAATGTGTCGGTGTGGGCGGCCACTTAATTTCATGTTCTTGTTCCGGCCTGGAAAGGATGGAGAAAGAAAAGAATCTCAGCTGACATTTTCTGTGTGGTTTTCCAAAACAATCACTTTAGACAGGAAAATCTACTCCACTAATACTACTAAGGCAAAAAAAGGATAACAGAATGTGAGGCTACAAACTGGATGGTTTTGTAGCAAGCCAATGTAATAGCCAGAGTCTTTCAAAGACCTGATTAAAAATTAAAATTTTGGCTTCACTGACCATGGATTTGATCTTATAATTATAGTAATTGCTCAGCACTCAAATCTTCCCCACTAAGAAGGGCAGGAGATGTGATATTACAAAAACAAGACCATCACCATAACCCAGAAATTCCAGTGTTTTCAAATACAGGACCTTAAAAACTCCTGCCTGCAGGCTAAATCAACACACAAAGTACATCCAAATACAACGACAGACTCTCATCAGGCTTTGATAAGCTTTGCTTTTCTAAGTAGAGCTTATTAGCAAATGATCCACACTACAACTTTTGCACCAGCTGCCAGGAGCTGACTTGAATCTTTCTGACAAGGAATATGAACCAAACAACCACATGCCTAAAAAATTACTGCTGTGAACATTCCCAAAGAAGTCACTGCTAGAAACAATGCATCAATGTGTTAAATCATCCAACTCTCACACACACACTCTAGTGAAAGAAAGCTATTATGAATTATAATAAAAGAAATGTATGCTTCAGCAAAGCCCTGTGTTTCATTTTTTTAAAAGAACTTTGAGATGAAGAGCCAGATTCTTTTCTAAAGGCAACATATACAATTTCTCTGTATAAAGGGCATAGTTTCTAAAATTTAGCTGAAGGCTTTGAGTGATTCCAAAAAAAGCTCACTGTTAAAATAATAAACCAAACCCTACAAACAAAAAATCACCACCAACAAAAGAAATGTTCACCCATGAGCAGCCTCAGCATTATCTGGAACATGCTCCAGACTGACAGAGAAGCAGGATACAGCTCCCCTTGTCCACACAGCAAAGGACTCAGCACTAGTGCTGAGTCACCCCAACTCAATTTTACTTTACAGCAGTATCCACAACTTTAAGTCATGAGTTGCTGGCATGCCTGAAGAAGGAAAACTAAGTTAAATTAGGAATACATGAAACAAACTTTCCACCAGGACCTGAATAATTCCAGGAAGGATCATCAAGAACCAGTTATGAAAAGACTTAACAAGTAGAACCAGTCAGAGCTTTGGGGCATTTATTTAGGTCAATTCAGGCTCTGAGGAAAACAGGACTTGAGGGTCACTGCTGAGGAACTGGAATGTATTTAAAGTCCTGTGTTTAGAAAAGTCCTAAAGGCTTCTAGGTTTGCAACAGAGACAGAGAGCTTCAGCAGCTCAGCTCAGCTCAGGATTGGAGAGAACTTTAGCAAGAACCTGAGCCCAAAGATGCTCTGATAGCAGCACAGCTTCCCTGACTGGGAGCAGAAAACTTCCCAGACTGCCTGCTGGGAAGATAAAAATCATACTGCCTAGTTTTCAGACATAAATGACTTCTCAAAGGAAAAATGTTGGATTTTTTCCTTCTGTGTTTTTCCAGGCATTTTTTCAAAAAGCAGTTTCTCTGTGGAAGTAGTTTCAGGAGGACAAAAGAAGAATCAGTTTTTGTATAACTCCAAGGACACAGGGAAAGTTGTATTTTCATCACCATTTCTAACGAGGTAATTTTTCCCCCCTGTTTGAGTCTCTTGTTTAAGACAGAAGTTCTAAGTTGGTTAAGCTTCTTCAAAAAATACTCTACCTGGCAGTAGAGAGGTTTCCATGCTGAAATACTCACCCAGCATGGTGTAGAGGTTGCTGAGGATGCGAGCTGGCTGCACTCTGAGTGGATGGATATCAGCAATGCTCTGAACATTGATTCCATGGTCTTGCAAGAGAGTCTTAATTTGATTAGATTCTGCCAAAACAGTTACTGTGTAACAGAAGAGAAAAACACAAGTAAAAACAAATGTTCTACTCTTTTTTACTGTCTCTACTGTCACCATTCAACAAACGCATTTAGCTGACTAAAAAGGCACAAAGGCTTCACTTTTTTCATAACTTATGCATTAATGAAATCAAAAGGGAGTGCAAGATGGCATCTGACAGATTTTGATTGTCTGTTTCTCAGTATTTCTTGCCATTCCTGTCCACTTTGGACCACAGTGGTGGTCAGAAGAGACCTCTGAAGTTTCTACTCAAACCTCCTGCTCAGAGCAGTCAGACCTGCTAAGTGTAAAGCATGTTCTTGGGGACTTAATCAGTGTCTTCTGATTTCTTTGAGTGCCATTCACACAGTCTCTTTTAGGAGAGAGTCTCTTTTAGGGATTTTCCCCCACTGAAGAAGGGGAAACATGACTTGAAAGTCTGTGTTATTTTAACACAGCACAGTGTAACAATGCAGCCAAGTCACTGGGGAGCAGATGCTGTCACTTGTACAGCAATAACTGTTTCAGGGCACACAATGGCAGAGGTAAGGAGAAAAAAAAATCCTTAATCAGAGGAATTTACAATCCAGACCCAGAACCATCTCTTGTCCCACTTGAGGTTTTGCCCATAAGAAGTGGCTTATTAATTTGGGACCAATAATGCAGTATTCTTCTTTGTATTGTGAATACTTGTCGAAGAATGCTAAAAATAAGCAAGCATTTCTATTTCTGATGGAAATGAAGCACCTCAGAATAATGAAATGCTACTCCCACGAACAGGGGGCAAACAAGCACCAGCCCAGGTCACAGGATCATTGACAAAGGCTGCTCCTGAGAAATGAGCTCTGGAAAAGTCTTTAAGACCTGATCTGATGGTCTTTGCTCACTACTTTATTTTCTGGTTTCGGCTGTTCTTGCACAAACTAAAGAGGCACCTCCCTGCAGCAGCCAAAAGCTGGTAAGTCTGGCTGCCTCACCTCTCTGTACAGGGATCCTCCTCACCCAGTGCTCTCCTGCTCTTCTGAAAAGGGGCTACAAGAAACCTGATTAATCTGATCCATCTCCTGTCAGTCCTGCTTCTTTCTAAAAGCTGCAGAGATTTTCCTTTCACTGTAAGTTTGCTACTCTCCAATTCCTGACAAGTCTTAAAATTTTAACAATTTTTTTTTTGAAAGTGTCTTAAAACTGATCTTCCCTCCTGGAAAAAGGCAGCTAGGCAAACAATCCCTTTCTCCTTCTCACACTGTCATGAAAACATCTATGTCCCATGCAAAAAAATCCACATTCTTTTTAAACACATCTTTCATCTCTCCTGTACACAGGGACTTCACCACCACATGATTCAATTCACACAGAATGTTCAAAAAATTCTCTCACCTTGTACCACAACATCAGGTTTAAATCCAGTGGAAAATCTTCTGTTTAAGGGATCAATTTCACCTGCAGCAAGAAATCCCTAGAACAAATGCAAAAAGAAGACAAAAGCAAGGAAACAAACAGAGTTTAAGCAAAAGGCTTCTGATGAATAGAATAAATCCTAACCAATTTCCATATTTTTTCAGGACAGCAGGACTTAAAGCCTGGTTTATCTACCCTCTCCACTAAGTAGTACATTCAATAAAAACAATGGCTGCAATATTTTTTGGAACAAGAAAATGGTGCTGACTAATCTGCACATTCAGAATTCCTATTTCAGAGTTACAGCAACTGACATAATTTCACCAGGAAAGTGATTTTTCTTTTGTAGCTCCATAGAGATATTTATGCTTCTTTTAACTAGTCTGACTCTAATGTGTCTGACTAATAGATACATCATGCCATAGAGCAAGGAATAGCCTAGTAAAGCTGAAATGGCACAAAATCCTGACTCTGGAACAGCCAAGTCAGCCTGGGCATAATCCTCTATTCTAACCATATATCCAGACCATCTGGCAACTTACTCAGCTCGATCAGAAACAGACAATTGCAGAGCTATATTTAAAAAAAAAAGCTGAAAGCTCAGAGAAAGTCTTTCATGGTTCATGGACATGTTCCTACTGGAAAACACACTGTCCCCTACCTGTCAACCAAACTGTACTTAAAGCCCAAGCCATCTCAAAAAAAATGAAATACAAGTTTATCTACTATGCAAGAAATAATTACCTCTGCTAATAGGCAGCTCAAGATATACAATGACTGGCCCCAAAGATGTGGCAACTTTCCCACTGGGACACGATCCACCGAGTGAGGATTTTCATACTCCTCATCCACCTGAAAACAAATACATAAGCACGAAAAATTACCCTCCAGCTGAGAAGAACACTCAGTAACATGTAAGTATTTGCAGACATACAGTCTTAACATCAACCCTTTCTAGCCTGCCTTTACTGACACAGAGATGTCTTGGTTTCACTTTTAAGGCTACACATTTTCTGGGACAAGAACTATACTTCCTTTCTGTACCTCTTCCCACCCTTCAAAGCTGGAGGATGAACAGGGGCTCTGCATGCAATTATATCTGGTATTAGCTCTTCCACTTTCTTCTCACCATGCCTTTGCTGCCTTCCCTCTGGGCTGTTCATAGGTAAATGTGTGTCTGCTTTCCAACCCCTTCCAAGATGACATTTTAACTTCACTGATGTCTACCCAGCTTTCTGAAGCAAAGGTGCTTTCCAATATTAAGATTATTCCACCTTTCCTGCATTAGCAAGGATGGTCAACAGAAAAATTAAGAGTAGGCTTACTAATTTAGAAGAACTGCCTTAGTTTTGCAGTATACAGATCTATTGAGGGCAGGGCAAAAACCCTCCCAGATTCCATCTCCAGGCAGCCATATTATTTTTATAGACAGACAAAATCTACCCTGTTTAGTGGCATGTTTGTCAGATCATTATCATCATATCAAAATTCACAAGAAGGCTCTGGACTCTTACACGCTTGTTCCCACTAGGAAGGCAATTCAGTTTCCACCTCAGATCTGCGAGCAAGGCATCAGCTGTCGGCTGAGCAACTCAGACCAACCCAGGAGGCTCCACACCCTTAGTGAGTGAGGGCTGAGAAGTCTGGAGTGGGAGAAGAAGTTGGCAGGGAGGGATACAAAGGCAAATAGCATGGAAGAGCACATAAGCTCATCTGAATTTCTCTGTCACAATGGGGGAATGAGATAAACAGTAACAGCAAAGGTGGGGGAAAAGAAAATACCCAAACAAACCAAACAAAAATCCCAGCCCAAACCCTAATCATCTGAAACCTGTCTCTCATACATGCTCTGGAAAAGGGCAGCACAATCAATCAATCGACAACACAGGCAGGACAGTCTATGCTTTAAATCTTCTTTGAGCTTCAGTTCCTAAGTCAGTATCAACACTTCATAAAAATACGTCTTGCTCTGCTCTAAGGATGTAAAATTTTAGACCTGCTGTAATATTTCCAGAGACACTCAAATTTACAAGTAAAAAACGTGACCATTTGGAAGCTAAAGTTCACCATTTCTCAGTAGGAGCTGTGAGAGGTATCTTACTTTTTAAAATAATGTGTAATAGTCTTTTTTTATGGTTGGTTTAGATTCATCAGACACAGGAAAACTGTAAGAAGGGCATTCCTCTTGCTCTCTCTACTTTGCATTCTGAAGTGGACGCTGTAATTTCACAATACCTTTTCTGGAGGGACTGCATACAGTTCAGGCATTAGCACTAATCCATTCTTCTCTCTAATAAGGATTCCTTCCAGAGCCTCCCTGTACTCTTGCACCTGGAATTATTTTTAAGTGAGAGGGAGAATTCACATTACAGTCAGCAAAACTGAAGCAAAAAAGTATTTTCAAACAGTACTTTTCTGCTGAAAGTTCATATATTTAAAAAAGACAAAAAGAGGTGGAGGAATCATGACTTGCTGATGGAATAACAGGATTCAAATTATCTGAAACTGTTCCAGCATTTCAGTGTTACCAGAAACATGAACACTTGTCTTCAGTCTGTAACACACTGCTGCAGTACAAAACTTCTAATATATTCCTATTGAGAAGTCACTGGAACACATCCTACATGGAATTTTCTATGGATGACAGTGCAGTGACACAGATATCAGACTGCCAATACCTGTCAGAGTGTAAGGTGTATAAATAGCTGTATGCCATAAACATTACTGAATTCTGCTTTGCAGGATTGGGAAATCAGTTTGTCTTAACTGATTCAATTAAAATTTTGTCACAAGGAAAGGTTAAAATAGATTTAAACTGTTTAAAGGCATCTAAGTTCACTGAATAGCAAATCCTCTTCTTGTGTTATTAGATAATGTATTAGGAACAGGAACAGCAGACTGATAAGAGCATGTAACTCATTTTCTTTTTACCAGATTACTTAGTTTGTTCCATTTATTAACTATCCATTCCAAGTTTTTACTTAGAGGGAAACTTTTCAAGCATTGCCAGCATTTGCCTCAGAAATTCTCTTTCTGCTATCCTTAGGTATAGTGGCTCTCTCAAAGTAAGGTACCCATAGGTTCACATGCACTGACATTTTCAGTATCCTGTTCCACTCCACTTTTTTCGAGTCCTCAAGGTGCTTATTTTTCTAGCAAAACAGTTAGTCTGCACCAGTAATTGGGGCTAGATACTCACCTGAGTGTCTCAGTGACTCATTCAGCTATGTTTAAACAGTGGAAACTGGGAGCAATTGCCCTGACCATGCCCTAGAACAGTCCATTTGCACACCAAAAAAAACAACCAGGTACATACTGTCCCAGATGATCCAATAAGGTCTAGGGACTGCTTCATGAAGTGCTATTTTATTGGCAGCACTGAAGTTTCAGTAAACTTTCTGATTTTCCCCTCACGAAACAGTGCCATTTCTCTCTTCACCAGACTACTTTTACTGTGCTCAAGAAAACATTTTATGTGTCTAGTGTCAGTAAGAATTTAACTTGATTTGCAACATCTGATACAGAGAGAAGGGTTTTGGTTTGAAATTCTCTGAATTGTTTCTGATGACATTCCAAGTTTTTAAGGAGTTTAGCAATCTCCTATCCCTGTGCATACTAGGCATTTAAAAGTCACATATATTTTTTATTTCTTTCAATCTACCAATCTGGAGAAGTTCTGGTATGAATGCATTTAGTCCTGGATACTTGCTGCTCTTTAACTCACCAACATTTCCCAGTTGCCACCATAACCTTTGGAGGGCTAAGTCAATTTACTTCCACTGACCACTCAATGTCTGGCACAATAATGGCATGAAGTGACTTAGGAAATGACTGGAAATGAAATTGCTCCACATAAGCCAACCCCAAATCTCTCTGAATGAACAAAAAGACTGAAAGTACTATGAAACTTGTTCTCACCAACCAAACCAGAGGTTAGGAAAAAAGAAGCCTGAAGTAATTGTGAAAGGGGTATCAAGGTTGGTGATGAGAAAAAAACAAGCAAATAAACCCAAGCAAAAAAATGAAGTCAGCCCAGTTTTACCACTCCATCTAGCACAGCCACTCAACCTGGTAGGAAGATGGCAACCAGGCCCCGGTGTGCACCACCCTGATGCCTCTACCATGTCATAAACTTTCCAGTAAGGTGAAATTGGCTGAAGACTATTCCATTCTGCTAATGAGGTATCCAAATGATACTCAAAACAAACATGGAACAAAGTTGCAAAATACTGTGGGTAAATGGTTTTGCAATTTGAAAGCAATTTCTTCTTTCCTCACCTGGATTTTGTCCTCATTAAATATTCCATCAATTAGGAAGTATGTCCAGAATACTGGCCACTCACATTCAATATTCTCAAAGAGCTTGAGCTCAGCAGGATCATAGTGCAGCCTGCTTGGATCCTAAAAAATTTAACCACACCCATTTAGTCACAGTGCTAAATTAGTCACTTATATTGCAATCATAATGGCAGCCTATTTTATACAACTTAAAACATAAAGGCCAATAAGCCCACCAGAAAGAGTTTCCATGCAGTCTCTTCACTCATTCGTCACATTCACTCAAATTCATTTAATGGTTCTCTAGACAAATTGTTCCTTTGTAATGCAGAATCTAAGTGTCTCCCAGATAATTTTGGCTCTGCCTCAGTTCAAAAATATTTTGGGATGTTTCAGAGATAGCACTTCAACTTAGATAACATAAGCATATCTAAGGGTTAATTTCTTACAGAATTATGAATTAAGTTCTGTCCTTAATAGCTGTTTTTAAAACCCTTAGCCTCCCTCAAATATGTATATTTTCCAGGGTGGATACCTGGATTACCCCCAAATCCACTGAGAAGTCCTAGCAGTGATGGAGAGCTTCACCCCTTCATGTAAATACAACAAAGTATGTCTATAGAGATAAAATTCTGTGCCTACTGAAAATACACATCAGAAGTACCTCTCTGGGTGTCTTGTAACCATCTCGGAGAAAGCGACAGCAGCCGTAGCGGCCCTGTAAAAACAGACATTACTGAAAAGTTCACATACTCTTCTTCCTCACATAATATCAGCACAAAAGTATGTGCTGAGTTTTAGGGGTTCCTTAGGGATCTTCCTCTCTCTCTTAATGCATAGATGAACCAAGTCTGGCCACCCTTGTTTAATTAGGATTCTTGTTTTAAAAAGAGGTTCTCCTCCTCTCTTTGGAAAACAAAAATAAAGTAAATCCTTACCTGCAATTTGGATATGATTTCACTCTTGGTTACATTAACGAGGTTTACATCCTCCACTGCAAAAGCTGGATAAGAAATAATAGAGAGAAGGCCAGCATCTATCTCCTTTGATGTGGATGCCCTTGGCAACATGGAGTACAGAATAGACTGAGCAAAACAAGAACAGGAGAGAGAGATGTAAAACAATTTGCTACTTCAAAAAACTATGTCAAGTGCAAATGAGACTACACTATTTGCAAACTGACAGAGAACTCTGAGCAGTTATTTTTAACTGAGTTAGAATGAGAATGCTTCACACTATTCACTTTCACATGATCTACTGGATCAAGGTGAGCAGCATAACCTGAAGCCATCCTTACAATGTTACCTTCTTGGCTCAGTTAATCAACATTTCATTTAAAAACAAAAGGGAGAGGGTGTAAGGTTTTCCCTTTGTAAAGGAAAGAGCAGACTAATTTTTTACCTGACAGTGTTCCACTTCATCAGGAAGAACATGAATCACTGATTTATGTCCTCCATGAGCTCCAAAAAGATCTAGTTCATCAATTGCTTCCAAAGCAGCCTTCAAAGAAAACCAAACCACAACCCAAAATAAATAAATACCTTTTAAACCAAGTATACACCCTAGTACTTGTGCTTAACCTCTGAAGAAAATTATATAAGACAGAAGTTTGCTCCATACACATTTTTTTCATCTTTAAAGGAAAGTTTGGCAATATTTTGGAAAAAGTAACTATTTCTGGTTTTCAACAAGTAGGATACAGGACTTTTGTGCTGGTGGTCATTCCTACAATTTAAAGGCAATGCAAAAAAATCAGGAGCTAGGTTTCCACTGAGGGATCATCTAAATAGTGAAATATTTACTAAAAAATCCTTCTCCTGTCTTATATTCCAAAATAGCCTCCTGTATCAGTTTGGGACCAATACCAGCAGTTTCTCCCTCTTGCAGTGCACACAAGATCTAACAAATCCTGCTGAAAGGCAAATACACTTTTGACCTTAATGATATTTGTCTTCTGTCTGTCCCTCAGACACCATGAAACGAGGTAGCTGTCAATTACACATTTGTCTTTATGGCCTTCTGAGCTTCATTTAGTATCTCTGTGACCTTGTGCTATGAGGGAACCAGAAATATCCATTTTACTTTAGGTTTATTTTCATTTATTTTTCTCTCTAAACTACTTGTAGAAAATTTCTTAAGCTGATATTCTGCTGGTTTTTAGAATTTACAGCTGACTTAATCTTACCATGACAACATCACATATGACACTGAGGCTGGAGAATTAAGGAGGAGGGAAAGAAAACCAGAGGTCACTTTGAGAATGCATCTTACTGAATCTGTCAGATTCATGGTTCAATTAATCTGATACCTTTCTTGCAATCCCTGGAACAACTGGGCTGAGGTCCTTCAATGAGAGTCATTATCTCAAAGATTTTATACTAAAAAATACACCCAAAAAAAAATTCTTCTACAATCAGCTAACTATTGCAGTGACCAAGAAGGAAGCCATCAGGTTTGTTAGAGCCCTTAAGCATAACACAGCAGCCATGAAGGAGGTGTCAGGAAGACATTCTCACTTTGGCCATCCCAACGGAGCTCGCATTCAGTTCAGGGATTCCTTGGTTTGTCTTATCACCACGTTCCCAAATTCCATAGTCCTGCAACAATACCACCAAGAAAAAAATGGCATGATTATATACAAAAGCAATGTTTTTCCCCCTTGTTCCACAACAAATTCACACCCCTACATGAAATTAGATTATTATTTGCCTTCAAAAGAAAAAAAAAAGAAAAAGAGGCTCCAAGTCTCCAAAGAGACTCTTCTCATGTTTGAAAAGCAGCACATAAAAACATACCCTAGCAGGATCAGGTCATGAATCACTGCCTTCAGAGAATACACAAAGCCCTTTATCCCTCCCCCTGCATGTTTCTCCCCATGTCCCTTCAATTCAGTTTGCTAACAACCTGCCCTTTTCAGAAAGGCCCACACAACTGTTAATTAGACATCAGGAAATATCCATTATCAATAAAACCCTCTGGTACTATGATAGAACAAGTATACCTCACCCACGCAGCAGTAAATCTTCCACAGCCCTCCCAACATCTCCAAAGATGCTGCTCACAATGTAAAGTAGTGACAGGTTCTGATATCTTCTCATGGAAAAAACAAGTCCCTATTTTACTTCTCCAGCAATAAATAATTTTCCACCCACACTTGAGCAGTGTTCAGACGATTTACATATAAATAACTACTTACAGCAACTTTGTAGGCAGCTTCTATGTAAAAAACAAGATTCTGGATAAAGGTAACTTCATCAAGGGTGAAGATAATACGTAGCCCTGATCAAAAGAAGGGAACAGAATAATTATACTGTATCAGAACTGCAAAAGCTACTCATCAGTGAGTTTCATGCTTTTGTTTATTTGCTAGCAACCCCTGGCCACTGAAATGAAAGGAAAAACTCATACTGATTTCCAAAGGTCAGGCAGCAAGCCTCAAAACTTGCTACTGACAAAATACTTCAAACCCCACCAACACCCACTGTTTCAAAGACCAACCAAAAACCACCTCAGTGAGGGTGACATTCAGACCATGGGTATAAAGCAGACACCTGAGCCAGCTCTGGCTCTCCAGAGCAGAGCATACCAATTCCTGCAGCTCCCCCTTCCTCTGCCTGCTTAGTGCTCTACCTAGGAACCTTCAGGATGACCAGGTGCCTGCTCTGCAGGGCTCACTTGCAAGGGGCTCCAAGGACAGAAAAACATGTAAGGAAATAAATCCTTACCCTCACAGGAGGAGTATGATTAAGAAGAACACAAGATGAAACAGCACCAGTAAGAAAAGAAACACTGATGGCCTAAGTAGCACCTTACTTGATGTTGCCACTCTCTGAACACGGTTGTCCCCTAGGAAGTCTTTAAACCAGAGATTTCTCTGACAGGACTCTAAATATCTCATTTATTTGATGTCTTGATTAAGCATCAAGGAAATAGACACTGCCAGTTACTATAAACATGAAATTCCAAGTAAGTCATACCTCTTTCCCAGAGAAACATGACTTGCTTCTGATTAATAATTATGTAAAGATCTTTGAAGCTGATTACTATTTTTTTTTTCTTTTTAAATAAAAGCTGGAATAGAAAAGGCTGCAACAAAAGGCAAAAATATCTTCTGCTTACCTGATGCAGTCATCTGTGCCAAGAAGAGCAGGTAGAGGGAAGTTGCATCCACTTGTAGATGCCCCCACTGGTCGTCCCCAACCACCGTGGCACAAGTTGCAGAGTTATACTTGGCATGGAGGCAGTCTTTGGTACTCTGAGTGTGTTTGAACTTCTCTACCTTGTCTACCTAAGAAACATCACAAATCTCAAATCTGACACATTTTCGAAAAAAATGCTCCAAACTATTTCAAAATTAACAACTTTTCTTAGGTGAGGAGAATCTTGAGGTTTTAATTCCTGTTACTTCACTTCAGACTGATTGATCAGAGGGCTTTAATACAATCATCACTTTAGACTCCAGTTTAATCCACACCTCCACAGGAAAAAATAAGATTAAATTACCTTGTTGAGTTCAGCTCTAAACTACAGGCATGCATCTTGGTGAAAATCAGTATGCAAAGGCAAAACTCTGATTTGCTTTAAGCACAATCTCAAAATGCTACTTGGACAAGAAACGGAAGCAAGGTCAGAGTTTTGCTCGAGTTTTAAGAAGACTCCCCACACCATCATCTGCACACATGCAAAATAATCACTCCACAGAAGACATTTCAGTGAAACACTTTGTAAATACAACATCTATGAATTCAACTCAATCCTATGGCATTACCTGTCTCATCATGCACTGCAAGAGTCCTCGCATCAGCTTCACGACATTCTGCAGGAAGAAAACAGATCAGTGACACTTTCAGCCTCATCAGCTCTTACAAACAACAGTCAAAAGTGGCAAAGTTCACACCCTCTACTGATGTCCTGCCAAAGCTCAAAAAGAATGTGTATTTGCCCAAAATGTATTGCACCTTTGGTTTTTTTAAATACACTAATCAGATTTTATTCCTTCATCTCTATGTAGGTGAAATCTTTATCCAAAGGTCCTGTCTAAACAGTGGAACAACTCCCTGTGGTCCTTCTGTCCAGCTAAAGGAAGTAAGAGGAATGCCATGTCTTGTAAGAATACTAATACTACTACTAATATTTTGAGTGACAAATCTAGGGAACACTGGTAGGTGACTTCAAGACACTGACATGACTGCAAGACCTGTAGAGCTTCTTCCATTCTTTATACAGTACAACAAAAAACAAGTGACTAGCTGAGAAAGGGCTGTAAGCATGAATGTAGAGAAGTGCAAGATTGTGCATTAAATAATCAACCTCACCTTTTCACCCCAAAAATATAGCCTCAAAATATGATCACACAAACTGAGTCAAGGTTATTCTGTCACCATGGATCGCCCTGGTTTGAGCAGGACATACCAGCAAAAAATTTACCCAGTGACTCCAAAACAAGAGCAGGACACCATCAGTCTCTCACTTCCATTTAATCCACTTCTGTCTACACTCTCACTTCTGATACTCACATTCCCAGCTGCAGATTTTAGTATTTAATTGTGTGAGTTATGTCCCCTTCCGATTCTCCAGCACAGATCTTATCAGTCTGGAGATCACTACCTTCTCTGCTTTGATCAAACATGTCTAAACACCATGTACAACCTCTGTGCACATTCCAAAGACTGCTACTTTAAATGGCATGCTTCTATTTACAGGGCAGAATGGTCTAGCAGATAAATTGTTCCAAGATCCAAGCAGCCTAGGCCTGATTTTTCTGCTCCATAATACATCTCATGAGGGACTTCAAGGTTTAATCAGAGAGAGGCTTGTGAATCTGGGCACAAAATCTCTCAGAAGTGTAATTTTCAACAATCAGCCAAACGATGGAAGTTTGACTCCTACATATTTTTGTTTCATTTGTAGTTTAATTCAGATGTTAGCCTCTCTGCCACGCAGTTCTTCAGATCCTCCTTGCCAGAAGATTGCCAGGGATACTGCACAGCACACACTGCATGCATGTTGCTGTCTTTGGAACAAGACATGTACTCCAAGCTGGGAAAACCCTGCCAGATCCTAGATAGACACTGCCCTCTCCAAAAACACTCCAGTAAGAAAACCCAGAGAGAGGGAGTGGTTCATGCTGAGCCTTGACGCACCTGCTCGAGCTCGTAGGCTTTGGCCTTGTCCTCGTCCCGGTCCGCGTTCTTCCGATACGCCATGCCCAGCCCCCACACGGCCAGGATGCTGTAGATGTTGTCCCGAACCCAGGCATCCTTGTGGTCCGCCCCGGCCGACAGCAGCCCCGTCACCGCGTTCTAACCAGGGCACCAGGAATAAGGAGCAAACATTACCACGGGTCCCATCTGCTAAGAACGTACCGAAGGGTAACAAACTAACGATGATTTCACGTTAAGTGCACACTGTGGCTGCTCGTGATTTCACAACAGAAGTGAGATGCAAAATTTATTTGAACACTTCAGGTTGTAAAGTTTACGGCATCCAGCTGGACGTCTTCGGCCACACAGGGTTAGGAGCTAAGTCACTGAGTGAAATTCAGAATACATCAAGGAAATGGAGATTTAAATTTTACATTTTTGTGAGGAAAAGAAGGCACTGAGTTAACGCTAGAAATTGAGTGTGGGATATATGCTTCTCTGTGCAACTGGTCTGTGGCATAATCTGGAGAAAGTAAAAAACCACTACTAATCTTCTAGGAGATTAAAAAAGTATTTCTATATATCTGCCCACTGGGTTTATGACAGCTAAATGAATGCAAAACTTTTTTTATATCCTTCTTTGGAAAATGTACAGGAAAAAAATTCTGAAGGTGTTGAAAAGTACTCTCTGAGTACTCTCATGCATCCCAAATACTCCACTAAATTTTTCATTGTATCATTAATTCCCATCACTTCACTATCCTTAACTTTTTTAGACCATCCTTCTTGGCTGTACATTCTTGAGTAACACAAAAATGAGACAAACAGGCAAAAGGTCAAGAGGACTTTCAATCAAATCAAGCCTTTACAGAAAATTTCAGTGAATGAAGACCAGTTGCAGAGGCTGGTGTGACAAGGGGCAAAGATTACAATAGTAAAGGTAAGTACAATTTAAAAGGATACATCCATCAATTTTTTATTTCTCCCACATACTGGTTCACTCAACTCACTATTTTTAAGAAAGCTGGTTTGAGGGGGGGGGCCTTAGTTACAATTTCCTGGGCTTTGCATGTGAGCACTGAGCACCACAGGGGTGACAGCCTGACAGACGTGACCCAGCAGAGTCAGTCCCATTGTTATGGCTCAATACAGCAACGCTCAGTGGCTCACTCAGAGTAGAAATGAAGTTCTGCTGCAACAGCCCCGCCTCAGCAAGGTCTTCACACACCAAGCAACAGCTGAAGGACCCCTACTCACCTGTCTGACAGGGAAAGTAACATATACGACTGCCAACAGCTTAAAAAACTTCTTTTTGATCTTGAAAAGTCAAACAAGGAGTAACAGAAGTCCCAGTTCAGCACTGTACCCACATGACAAAACTCAGGGTCTCAAAAGGCAGACTGCATACTCCCAACAATTGTAGGGAATTTGTTCCCCTCCCTCCTATGTAGGACAACAAATGTCTACTCAGCTGCAGCCCTGGCTTGATGGAGATCACTCTGCTATCTGAGAAATTATCATTTTCATTAATTTTTCCCTATTCTCCATGCTGGGCTGGCTGCTAGTTGAAAAATAAAAAATGTTTCTGTGTACCAAAATGGAAATCCCAGAGAAATGGCCCATCCAAGACTTTAAAAGCCTATTCAGCTCCCAGGGAGGGCCTTGCCTACCTCAAGAGGTTGTATTAAACACATCCAAGGGCAGCTATCACCATTTCACCACCTCTGATTCCTCTAAAAGTTGGTCCCAACTTTTGGGGCACACTGGGGCTGGCTCTCATGGACTAACAACACATTAATGTCCTTCCTCATGCACATTCAGAATGGTAGCAGAACATAATATACCAATTAATATTTTAAGTGGCTTTGTTTGGGCCATTTTAGAAGTGTTTACTCTTAAAAAAAGTACAGTTACTTCCTTCTGTTACCTGCTGACACCATATGAAAACTACAACCCTTAGGAGGTGATAAAGAACCCACAGAAATACTGAGTGCACTTAATCCCACTGATGTCAAAGGGATTTTAGCTTAACTAGTACTTCAAGCATTACATCTAGGCAGTGATGGCTAATTAGACTAGCAGGTCTCATCCTGCAAATCACACTGCACATAAGATCCACGGAGCAAAGAATTTTATCAGCACCATGGGCTGCCAGCTGAAAGCACTGCAACAGAAAGCTGATTGCTGGACTAAGACTTTAAACTGTTGTATCATGCCCAATCCTATTCTTAAATCTATCTGTCAGTCTGGAGACAGAAAGTCCCCCCAACAACTCAAATCACAAACACACCAGTTTCTACAGGACAACAGCTGTTAATAAGAACTTCAGCAGTACAGGCACAAAACCAGTGGGATTCTAACCAGAGCAACAAAGCCCACATTTGGCATCTTGCTGAAAGGTGCAAATTAAACAGACTGTCTTATTGATCTGTCAGGTGAAAACTGAGGCAAGCTCTAGCAAAGCTTGCAGATTTGCTTGTGAAACCAGATGTAAAGTGAGTGTTGGGGATGGCAGGGCTAGGAGTTGGACTTGATGATCCTTCTGAGTCCCTTCCAACTCAGCAGATTCTGTGATTCTGTAATACAGCTGGGGTTACTCATAAAGGTTTGAGCTTTCCTGATCAGGTCCATATGCTTTTCACTTCTAGTACTGTAATGATACTTAAAATGTACACAGATGTTAAGTTTAGTATTTCCTAATCTTAAGATTAACATTTTTTTCTTATGTCATTCAATTTAACAGGTGTAATAAGCAGCTGAGAGCATCCCTCTGTCCCATGTCCCTGTGGTACATGCAACAGATGGCAGGCCCTCCACAGACAGAAGCCAGTAGTCTGGTCTTATCTTCCTCTTACAACCTTTAACAGGATCATAACTATCACTGTGCGTGCTGCAGGGACCCACCAGCACAATTCAACATCTGCAAAACAGGAAAAAGTTTGCTACTGACCTGATCCTGCAAGGTGCCACACAAAAAACTGTCAGCCCTGGTGAGGTTGAACCTGTCCTTTGAACACATCTGCCTGGTAGCACAGATATCCTGCACTAAAAATTGCCTCTAAAATCACACTGATTTAGTGTGACTGGAATGAGCACAAAATCAATTGCTGCTACTGAGAAACCTGGCTCCTGGTATATTAATCACCTGATCAAAGCCCAGGGCTCTGTGCACACTCTGTGTTCCCCCTGCTGCACCTCACAGAGGTGACATGCTCACTGCCCTCCCTCAGAGCACAGCAGCTGATGTGCCAAGCCGGCATTCCTGCAGCTGTGGATGTGAGGTGCAGGGTCACAGTCACACATCAGCCCCGTGCTGAGCAGCAGCACCTCAGAAGCATTTTAAACACCTAATGGTTCTTCTGCCAGGCTGCTCCTGGGCAACACAACGGCTAAAACTCACCTCCCAGATCCTTCCTGAGAGGCACTAAGAAGGCAGCAGCAGCAGTGAAGCAGCAGCCCAGCCCAGCCGGCCACAGTTCTGCTCCCAAGGAAGACACAGCTGCACGTGGCTCAAAGACAACCATTCTAACTTGCCCAAGTAAGCAGTGCATCTCTTCACCTGGCTGAACACAATAATTTCAATCTATTGCAGTGAAAAAACAGAAAGAGAATAAATATAGGAAAAAAACCCCTAGAAACATGTCTTGAGCATCTCTCTGGGCGCTCTTGAGTGCCACTGATCCTCTGCCTTGCTGCTTGCCTATGATGTGCTTTCCACACAAAGAACAAAACATACTTATCTCCTTTCCCCACCTTTGAATTCCCCCAGGCACCGAACCCTTAGTGGAAAAGGTAATACACAGTCATGAAAGCTCATCCTAGCGCTCTAAATAGCAATTACAAAATTCTGGGTCATCAGTAGGAACTCCTGTACTAGCATTTACTTACCCTTTTTACTACTGTTAAATATTAATATTATCAAGGTGCAGCTTTAATGGGCTCTGAATGTCTGAGGCTCTATCTCTCCCCTAATGGAAGCTGTTATCAGCATCCTCATCTTATAAACAAGGAAATCAAGGCAGGCACCGGAAGCCAAAGTGACTTGCCCAAGGTCATCCTGCTGACAAAAGGCAGAGACGGGAACACAACTCAAAGCATCTCCTGCACCCTAGCACAGCAAGAGCGAAAAATTATCTTTTCACACCACTTATACCAATTCTTGCACTTGTTTCTACTGGTTTACAATAATTAGTACACAAACACCAATTCACAGGTGTTTGGACGCTGTGCTCAGCACAACTGTCAGTGACAAAAATCTTACTGCCCAAAGTGCATTTGGGTCCCAACCTCTTCTTTCACTGCTTTCCAGTTTCGCAGAAACAAAGCATATTTGGTAATCCATCTGTGCAAAAACCCCTGTTGTTCATCTTTATGTACTAGACTGTTTTAACCAAAGCAAGATCTTGTCGAGCACCCTCCGAGTCCGCATTTCCCACCAGGGTAAAGCGAGAGCACTGAGCTGACCAAAAAACACACGCTGGCTTTCCCCAACCACCCCTGCTATCTTCGTTCTTCCACGGCTCGCCTGTGCAGGCAGCCCCGCCTGACGCTCCAGAGCCTCAGCAGTGCGGACAGCGGAGAACCCACTGGAATCTCTGGGACGTGCCCCGCCGCACACACGGGCCGCGGGGAGCACACAGGGATGGGCACCGCGCTGCGCTGACAGGCACGGCACAAAGTCCTGCTCGGAGCTTTTATATCACCGGGGCGTAATGCTGCTGGTACCGTGCGTGTGTGTGTATGTATATACATATATACACACATATATATATGGTGTGCACAACGGGTGGGTGTGTATCATATGGCCACGAACACATTGCATACACAGTATTATTATTATTTACAAGCTCAGACTCGCGGTGTTTTCCACACGATTTCCAAGATGCACTTATACGAGCACCCCCGGGATCCGCACCGCCTCAGCATTCCCCTGCTCCGCAGGCGGGGGCGGGAGATGCAGACAGGAGGCCGGCCGGAGGAGAGATGTTCGTGTCCGTCCTACAGCCCCCGGCCCTGGCAGCTGCCGCACGCNGGAGCGGGGCGGAGCGGGGCGGGGCGGGCAGCGGCCTCCGCCCTCAGGCGCCGCGGGGACATCGGTGCACAAGGACCGGGCAGAGCCGGGGCTGCCTGGCGTGTAAAAAGCCGGGCTGCATTTGTAAAAATAGTGCCGATTTTATACTAGTGCCGATTTTATACAATCTCTTCGTAAGTTCGTAAAATAAAGCTGAGAAGGCCAGAATACTTGGTTGGAAGCTTTTCTTTCCCCCAGCCTCAAAAAACCCCACGGTTTTGAGATCTCATCGAATGAAAGAAAAAACAAAAGCAGCAAGACCTTATCACGTTTTTACAGCCCTTGGCTCTTCCTCTTAGCAAAGAAACAAGACTTGGAGATTTCCAAGGGAAATGAGCCTGCTCTTTCCACAGGCAGGCCTCAGAGGCACCGAGCAAGGCAGGCTTCTGGCTCGATTTGCCCTTGCCTGACTGCAGGCTGGAGCTCCCCAGCAGGACCGAGCGGGAATAAGGGATGACGGGCAAAGAGAACTCAGATCTCTTTTACAATTTACAAACACTTAAAAACCCACAAGCCAGCAAACGTGTTACGCATAGTTGCAAACCCTTCACATTCCCTCTGTGCTCCTGTCAGCAAGAAGAAAAACAGTGTTAAGTATGGGTGGGTGCTGAAGCACGGAGTAGAAGTTGCAGAGTAGCTGGAGGTGAGGGATTTACTCAAAATTCGGAAAGGATTTTTTTCCGTTGGGTTTTTTTTTGTTTATTTTGGGTTTTTTTGTTGGTTTTTTTTTTTTCTATCTGAAAGTATAGCATTAACAGTTACTATTATAACTTTTCCTTGCTGTGCTTCCTTCATGGACTGTGTTCGTTCCTTTGGTGGCCGTCGGACAGCACCTCTGTAGGTTTGCGCAGCAGTAAAGAGGACACACCTCGGGGGTTCCTCATCTCCACCTGCCAGAGCCGTGCGGTGAAATCTGCGCCGCGCCAAAACGTGGACCAGCTCACTCCTNTCCAAGATGCACTTATACGAGCACCCCCGGGATCCGCACCGCCTCAGCATTCCCCTGCTCCGCAGGCGGGGGCGGGAGATGCAGACAGGAGGCCGGCCGGAGGAGAGATGTTCGTGTCCGTCCTACAGCCCCCGGCCCTGGCAGCTGCCGCACGCCCCCGGCACGGCCCCGGCACGGCCCCGGCACGGCCCCGGCACGGCCCCACCGCCCCCAGAGGCGTTCCGGGGCGGTGGCTGCTCCTCACCTGGTGGCAGAGGATGGTCCGCTGGACCAGGCGGGCGTAGCCGTCCAGGCGCACCCCCGAGTTGCTGCGGCTCCTCATGGCCCCACAGCCGGCCCGGCTGCACGGCCCGGCCGCGTTCGGGGCGGCGGTACCNAGTGCCGATTTTATACAATCTCTTCGTAAGTTCGTAAAATAAAGCTGAGAAGGCCAGAATACTTGGTTGGAAGCTTTTCTTTCCCCCAGCCTCAAAAAACCCCACGGTTTTGAGATCTCATCGAATGAAAGAAAAAACAAAAGCAGCAAGACCTTATCACGTTTTTACAGCCCTTGGCTCTTCCTCTTAGCAAAGAAACAAGACTTGGAGATTTCCAAGGGAAATGAGCCTGCTCTTTCCACAGGCAGGCCTCAGAGGCACCGAGCAAGGCAGGCTTCTGGCTCGATTTGCCCTTGCCTGACTGCAGGCTGGAGCTCCCCAGCAGGACCGAGCGGGAATAAGGGATGACGGGCAAAGAGAACTCAGATCTCTTTTACAATTTACAAACACTTAAAAACCCACAAGCCAGCAAACGTGTTACGCATAGTTGCAAACCCTTCACATTCCCTCTGTGCTCCTGTCAGCAAGAAGAAAAACAGTGTTAAGTATGGGTGGGTGCTGAAGCACGGAGTAGAAGTTGCAGAGTAGCTGGAGGTGAGGGATTTACTCAAAATTCGGAAAGGATTTTTTTCCGTTGGGTTTTTTTTTGTTTATTTTGGGTTTTTTTGTTGGTTTTTTTTTTTTCTATCTGAAAGTATAGCATTAACAGTTACTATTATAACTTTTCCTTGCTGTGCTTCCTTCATGGACTGTGTTCGTTCCTTTGGTGGCCGTCGGACAGCACCTCTGTAGGTTTGCGCAGCAGTAAAGAGGACACACCTCGGGGGTTCCTCATCTCCACCTGCCAGAGCCGTGCGGTGAAATCTGCGCCGCGCCAAAACGTGGACCAGCTCACTCCTCTCCTGAACTCTGCACCAGCTTCCTCCTTCAGGGCACTGCTCTTTACAGACTGCACTTAGGACCAGGTGTGCTGAGCAGGGCGGTGCCAGTTCTACCCGGCAGATTGCTGCTTTTATCTTTGACTAAGCTTGAAACCTCCTTTCAGATCCCCCGAGTTAGCTCTGCGGCCACAAGCTACAGCACAGAACTTTACTTTGTGCTGTGGGCAGGTGTTGCAGATTTCCCCTGGCTAAACGATGTCGGAGAGACCAAGAACCAAAAGGATACTGTAACACACAATGTAAAAACACATTTTCAGCTAGTTTGAGGATGACAATTATTCACTGAGCTAAAATAATACGCTGGTGTAAGTGCAAGACTTTACTAGAATATATACATGCTTTGAAGTGGCAAAGTCAGAAAGGACTCCCCACCCCTAGGAATAGGTAAAATAAAAATTATTTTGAGAATCTTAACATATTTTAGTGTGCAAAAATAAAACAAAAGCAAGACTCCGACTAGGTCACTGATAGGGGAATATATGTATTCACAAGGAATTTAATTACTGAAGCCAAACTCAGCTATGTGCTTTTGCTTAGAGTGTTCTTGTGGGACAGCTTCAGCAGACTTGAGGGCAGGCTTTGACTAGACAGACTTACATCAGGGTTTTCTCTGCTAAAATCCAGATCTGCTAGAACCACGCAAGGTAATATATGTAGCAGACAATAAATGCAAAATCTGAGTCAGCTTTTTCTCCAAGAGGTTAGGTACTGTAGATCCTGTAATCTGAAGAATTATAACACAGTCCAGTATTAACGACACATTTATCTAAGAGACAAAGTTTATATATTGTGTTGTACTTGCTGCAAATTTATTATTTTTACAGTTGAAAATATAAATATAAGAACATTAAATAAATTTACAAGAAACACTGCAAAGGCAATTAGCCAAATAGTTAAAGCATTCACAGAAATGTATTCCTAGGCTACTAGCATTCCAGGATGGGCTTTTACCAACGTGCAGCTAAAACCCTGTGGATAAGCACAACAAATACTTTAAATTCTCACCTTAAAAGCATAGAGTAATCTTGGATGTAAATGACTGAAAAAACTGAAATAACCCAGGTGTTACCCACAGAACCATAACAGGGATTGAGTACTGAAGAGGTTCAGTTTCTAAGTACAACAGAGCCCCAGGTAAGAGGCATGTAACTCATGCTTTTTGTTGAGGAGATGTTTTCAGGGCCCCCCACAGAGACTCCCCCATCACGAAAGCAAAGCCTTTGCTCCCCTTCAGCATGTACCTACCTCACACAGCCCCCTTTACAGGCCCTGGTACTCTGCAGTCCAGCACCAGCTTGTCCTAGTTTGCCCTGGGAGCATCCAACCTTTGCCCAAGAATGCAAATTGAAAAAGCAGTGGCCACAGCTGCACATGTGTGTGAGGAAGAAGAGATAAAAACAGGGCTTCAGCCAATTTCTGTTCAGGAGGAATCTTCACAATGTTGTATGGACTCTCAGCTGTTTTACATGAAAAGCCCAAATCCACTTTTTTCAGGTAAATACCACAAGAGTAATGAAATTTTCCATCAGCAATTACTGAGCTAGTGCCTCAGTATTTGGTTTGCCAATCAAGAGCCAAAGCACAAGCAGAAATACTCATGAAACAATTTCTCAGCTTCTAAATATAGAGCTGTCATTTATTATTTCTATTTTTCTTCCATTCCCCCACCTTCTCTACTTTCACCATTGCAAATGAGAAATGGCAGTGTGTTTAATCCTACTACTCAAGATAAATACTGACCCTGGTGAAATCAATGGCAAAACCTCAAGACTACTTTATTTAGCACTCCATTCATGGCACTCTACTTGAACTATACCCAATTTCTATCCCTCTATGATGTACTAAAAGGTAACTAAAGGTTCAAGATCAATTGTGTTTGTTATTTACAGTTCTGCATATAGCGAATATATTCAAACCACTGTAAGTGATCCACTTACTGGACAAATTGACTCTTGTATCATTCTATGTTAAAGTTAATTAACTTTAAGAAAAACTTAACTTTAAGAAAAAATTAACTTTAAAGAAAAATGCAAACTTACAATAAAAGTTACAAACAAAATACCAATTTTTTTTAATACATAGGTATATTTAAATTTATATTACAAGAAATAAATATAAAAGTATCATTGAGATGCTTAAAGGTTGATATTTTTCTGCTTATATACATCACTGAAGAGCTTACTGCTAAAACGTACAAAAAGTTGAAGACAGTGTAGCTAACATTTTTTAAGTTAACATCGTTTATATGCACAAGTTGTAACTTTCTACATTTATACAATACTACTAAGCATTATGTCCAGATAAACTTAATTGTAATGAAAAAAGTCTAAATAAACCTTTTGTTTAAATGTAAAAAAAACCCTCCAAAAAAACATTCTGATGAAGAATAAAAATGGAAGTGTGCCAGCTGTAATCTGACATCCAAGACCTTGTAAAAATAGTAGGTTCCTTTTCTTTTTTTCTTTAAATAAATGTCCTTGTCAATCATTACATGGCTGCCTTGAAGTTCCAGTACCATATATTAAATAAAACCAGTTCTTGGTCTGCTCACATTATGTAAAACTGCTAAAGTAAAACTCTACTTCACACTGTAAAACAATGTGCTGTTTAAAAGGAAATCACATTTTCTCCATAGAACTTAGGCTTCCTCTCTTTGAAGTCCTTCTGAGCGAGACTTGACTTTCTTGGCTGCCAGTATCATCCTTGTCTTGAAATACAAGTTGTTTGCCTGAAAAGTCATGGAGACACACATCACCATTCTGAACACTGAAACAAACACCATTCTTCTCACTGGAAAGATGGCCTGTTGAAACAAAAAAGTGCATCCCCTATCAGAAAGGTTCAGAATCAAGCCTCCCATGATTTTTTAATCACTGTTGGGAGTTCACACACTCTCATTTTATCCCTGTGATGATTTTAAAATGTGTATTTTTTGGTAAATATTTTGTATGCTTTTCCTGTGTGAAATCCTGATATTTGAGAGATGTTTATATATTTATGCACAAGGATTCCATATTTTAAGCAATGATGGTCACAATTGTCAAAATGTAGACTTGGAATTTCTTATCACTAGATAAGATGCAAAATACTCCTCATTTTAATGTTTTGCTTTATCAAATTAAGTTTTAAAGGTATCTAAGGTATGCCATGCATCTGAAAGAAGAAAGTGTTTGTGAAAGCAAGGGGTTTTTTGCCTTTGAGAGGAATTCAACCTACAGCACATACTTCTGAAGGACAATCAGAATATGGCCTAGGTCTGATCATGGGTCAAAATCATGTTTGGACTGCAGAGAATCTTACACATTTAGGTGAATCCGCAATGAACACCTATAATACCACTGCTGACTGAAGCCTTTTAATGAAATGCTCCACAAATGTTTAGTTCACTGGATAAATCTCCTGCCTCTATGTAACACATTCTACCTATTTTTAATGAGAATTTGGATTTTTTTTAATTCTAAGTATTTGTGCAAATGCTTCAGTTTGGATTTTTTTAAAATTTAGTTATTAATTTAAACATCCATCAAGCACTTAAACAGGTACAAATGTAGACAGGGTAAAATGAGCAGAGGTGCTTTGTTCATCAATTCAAATAAGAAAAAGGCTGAAATTACAGAAAACAACCATATTTGCTGACACTGTGATTGTTGTTTAATCCCCTGCCTGACTAACAGTGTTTTATCTTAGGAGTGTTCAAAATAGCTGTGCCCTAATGTTAGGGGAGAAGCTGAGAAGAAAATAAGGTTTTTCTGTGAACAAATTCAGAAAGGTGGTTTGTGTTCCTCAGTGAGGAATCTGCAGGTTCACCCAAGTGATACTTAATGGTAGTTAAGTACATGAAAATCTGCAAGAGAAGAACTGAGAATAAGGAAATATTGGAATTCCATGAAGAGAGGAAGTCCAGTAGGAAAACAAAGCCACAGGCTATACAGACATCCCAAACTTACCATGGTAAGTCATTCAGTCCTGACTCTGGAATAGCATTTCAGTGGAAGCAGTGAGTGTTTACAGCTCAGTGTATGACAAATTTCTTAACTGCTAGAATGCTTTTGGTTTTGGAGGTTACTTTTTAAAATGAAGCATTGCAGTGTTATTTTCAAGTTCTAGCTTTGAGAGGAGAGGTGCAGATTAGAAAGTCCCATGTTCCTAACTAACAGCAGTCTAATCTCTTTTGGAGGCATTAGCCCAGCTCTTCTGAGATACAACTGCCCCGTATTTGGAAGATTAGGTGTAAGGAATTGCCTCAAAGAGCTTTGCTGGAGCTATCCAAGCATAGATTTAGCCTCATGGAAGTCCTAAAGACCCAGAAGAATTATTTAGTCAAAGTATGCAGGCAAGGTATCATACAACCCTCTTGAAATGAATGAAGGATGTGGTACAAGGTTCACAGCATTCAAAATACACAATAAAATAGGAAATGAGGTGGGTCACCAGAGATATCCATGTTTATGAGTGCACAGGAACAAGCTTCTATCAAAGTTCTTTCAGCTGCTTTTATCTGAGAAGCTTTTGGCACAGGACACACAGACCCTCACACTGGAAAGGTCTGATTATGTGAATAAAGCAGGACAGAATTGGAGCACATCCAACTGAATTGGCATCACTCAATGGTTTAGATCATCAATTTAACATCTCATTCTAAAATACCCAAAAGAACAAAACTTTTTCCAGAAAGCCACAACAGGCTCATTCCCTTGGTTACAACAAACAAGTTCAATAGAACATTTCTGTTATCTTTCTCTGGGCTGAGAAAAGCAATCAAAATGCTTTTGTAGCTATGTGTAAGCACATCACATGTTGCAGGGAGAGATGGCTTCTTTCACCACAGCAGTTAACACAGTAGGGAAAAAAGAACCCTACAAGACATGCAGGCTTTTGTGCCTGAAAATTTCTGTCTTTGAAAGGAAATACTTCTACCTAAAAATATTGCCTTACTTTGAATTTAATGAAAGTGAGTGTTACTGGACTCTGGTTCTCAACTGACCTGTTAGATAAAAAGTATGTTAATTATTGCATTATGTGGTGTCCAAACAGGGAGATTTTACAAAGGTGTGTAAAAATTTGGAAAGCTGTTCAGGGCATGTCCAAATGCCATCTCCTGAAGTGTTGTGATTTTTCTGCAATATGCAGTTAGTACACTCAAAGGAACAGCAACCTCTAACCCATGTATGAATTCCACAGCTTTTACTCTGTACATCTGAGAAGTTATCTGCTGATATAATCCTGTTGATTATGTGCTGTCGTCTGACAGCATAGGCCAAGAAATGAGGACAACACAGCAAGCATCTTCAACATCTTCATAATAAATACTCTAGTTGATGACGTGACTTCTTAGCCTCAACTCTTGATCAGTTGGCAAAAATACCTCAGGCTCATAGGAGTGATGTCCTCTGAGTCTTGCCTGACTTAGGGTTTTATACATTACAGATTTGTAATTTATTTTTCAGTTTGAAAAATTGATTGTCTTTACTGAGAGCTCAAATCAGCATCATGACATGTACCCTGCAAGAGTGTGAAGAACTAGACTGTGTTCACTGAAAAAAGGTCAGTTTTCAATAAGTACATTCAGTGGTGATTTGTATCTAGTTTTCTCAGTAGACAAATAAGGCACAGCAAATTTCAAGTGAAACTGAGTGCAGTGCTACTTACGCCTGCATTTCAGCTTCTCAGGAGCAGGAGAGAGGGCAGCAGTGCAGAGGACAGTACTGTGTTAGAACAGGAAGGATGGAGAATTTTACTTCTGAAGAAATACTATTTTGCATTATACTTACCATTTCCATTTACATGGACTGAATAATCGTTATTCATTAGCAGTGTTGTAGAGTTAGTGGAGTTACTGTTTGATTGTAAGGAATTGGAAGAACTGGATACTCCTTGGTTTACAGTCTGCTTCTTTAAACCATTTGTAGCAGTTCTACTCCAGTCTACAACAGATACATGACACCAAAAATAACACAACTCATATAAACAATATCTAAAAATATAGTTAATAACGCAAGTGAATTGATATAAAACCAAGGCTTTACACACTTCTTGCAGTACTCTAGACAGAATTATATTCTCCTAAGAATTTAATGACTTTCAATATTTAAAATTATTTAAATCTAGTTCCTTTTCTCTTGTTCCTTTCTAAAATACAAGCAGCCTACTGTCATAGTTTTACAGCTGCAGACCAGATCAGAAAACTAACTGAAGAGCAGTTGATCCTCTAAGTGAAAATGTATAAAAAATATATAGCTTTACAAGAGGACAACTACTGAGTAACAAAATAACAGAAAATAATTAATGTTTTTTTGGTTTAAACCATGCTTCACTTTGTTTTGTGGAAGTCACTGGTAAACTACAGCTGACCCAGAAGCTGGAACAAATCTTACCGTTTCTAACTGACCAAAAGTCTTCTGCAAAGACATGCCTTTACCCTGCAGTGGAAGAGGTCAACTCTTAGCAGTTAACAGCTTAAGGCAACAGCATGTAAACACGCAAGAACTGCATCAGCTATCATAAAGAGCAAAATTTTGGAGGTTTATTGTATATTGGATAAGTTAGAACTGCAACTGCAGCAACATAATTAATTGGGGTTTTTTTTGGTAATTATTATAAAATACCAGAAACTTAACACTGAATATAAGTATTCAGAAGTTAAAAAAATAATTAATATTTACCAGAGTTTTCAGCCAGCCTGAATTTCCCACAACAGAGATATCTTCTCCACTGTTTACGGACATTCTCCTTTGTTACACAATAGAAGATGAAAATGAAGAACCCTGCAAAGCATTAACATAAATGACTGTTGCAAAATTTACTTTTACTGCTTCCTAATGAACAATGTTTTGGTTTTCTTTCATTTCTTCTATATTTCTAAAAAAAAAAGCAATGATACCTTTCTTTGCTGAAAAAGTTTACAACTCTGAACACTGCAGAGCACTTTTTCCTTACATAGATTAGAGGAATCACAAGCACAAAAGAAAAAAACAGCAAATACAACCAAATTCACAAAATGCATTAAGTTTCCTTCCATCAAATAAAAAGGGAAACATTCTGTTGATCTTGAAATTTACTTAATGCCTTTGGAAAAGAATTCAAAGCAATGTCCAAGTGAGGGTGTTATACCAAACTGTCAGATTATGAAGCTCTTTTAGCACATGGTGTGACACTGTTATAACTTTATTAGCAGCTAACCTGTTATCATCCATGCTACAAAATTTTGAGCACTCATACAAAGAAAATAGCTCATATCTAAAATAATAATAATGAGTGGTACCCCCTTTAGCACAATTTCAAATATTTTCTAGAAGGGATGGTGCTCATCCCATCTCTTACCAGCGCCACATTACAGTCTCTTTGTCTACTTCTCATTCACTACTGACACAGGGTGGCATCTAACTTTGCCTACTTAAAAGTTCATCATAATTGTCCCCTTCTAAGGGAAAGTGGCACTCAGTCTTTGCACAGTTTCCAATCTGCAGTGGGAAACAGTTGTATTGAGTTTAGAATGAATAGTAAATAATAGTAAATCAAAACAGCAAATAGGGGAGAGGTGTATACACTGAACTGCAATTTTCACTGCTTTATTCTTTCTGGGAAATCATCCAGCCAGTCATCTAAGTGCTATTTAAGCAGAAGTTTGGATCCAAATTTTAGAAGGGCAATTCGGGTATATTTGGGGCACTGTGGACAGCTACAATACCTCCTGTTTATACAGAAGTCTTTGCAGCAACTCTGCTTTTGGATATGCCCAGCACCACCCTGGCCTTTGCATAACTTCCTGTTTTCATATCTACTTCCCATATGTTCTTAAGTACTATTTAGGCCATGCTTAAGAGTTGGGTCACTGTCTTTTAGATCTTGCAGCCTTGCCTGTCTCAATGACCCTTTGCTGAATGTCAAACCTCCCCCAGAAGCCTTAGGGGAACTGGAGAAATGATACCGTTTTCACTACATTAATTGCATTAAAACATGAACACTTAGAGTAACCCTGTACTCAGAATTCATCTATTAGTGAAACACAGTCACTTCCAGGGATATCTGGTTTGCATACACTTTTTAAATGATAATATTTATAAATATACTATACCTATACAAATAGTATCTATTTTTTCTGAACCTTATCATAACAAAACTGCAATATAAAAATACAGTAAAGCAGTATCATGTCTAATATAATTAGCATGTTACAGCATGTACCAGAGTTAATTCTTTAGTGCTGAACCAAGAAAATGACATTTCAAAATGTTTAGTTTGTTATATTATACACACAGGGCTGTTACATGAAGGACAAACTTACCTTGTAAAGTGTTGAAAATGGTAAAGAGGTAAGTAAATACCTCATTTACTGTGAAGAAAGCAAACCCCCAAGTAATTCCCAACAAGAATGTGAGGCCAGCAACACTCCTGAGGTCTTGGATACTGGTTTTCCTTTGAGCACCGAGTTGTTTCTTCTTTTTGATACGACAGAGCTGGATCAGCACAACAATGAACATGCTGATATTGATCAGGAATATCAGGCAAAAGTATCCCACAGCAGTAATATAGAAGACAATCCTATTTTTGATCCAGCAGCTAGAACAAAAGAACAGTCTGTCAACCATTAACAGAAACAGAAATTAAGTGAAATAAACATGAGACAAACTTGTAGTTTGTTGCACATGCAAACCACTTTTGCTTTTTTAGAAAAAAAAAAAGTGGTTTTTTGGTAAAAGGATACAAGCCTTCATATAGGCAGTAACCCTAAAACACATGAGTTACTGTAGAATTACACTATTTCATTGCTTCCTTCCCCTTCCTCGTATTTACTTTAAAGAAAAGCAGTTTATAGGGCCTCCCTCCACCCCTCACCCTCACCTCCCCCAAAGCACCTCCTTTCAACTCACAATTCATCAGGTCCATTTATTGAAACCTTTCCAGTGGTTATAAGTCCATAATTATCCGGTGATACTGCCAACACAATGGACACCACTACCACTGGTAACCCTAAAAGATTATGAGCAAACACAGATGTAAAAATCCTAGCAGGGACAGTATTATGAGGACTTGAAATTATTGTATTTTTCTACAAAATCTACAACTTTTTTCTGAAATTAATCTGTTGAGTTCTACTGAGTACTGGCTGTCTGAAAAATGGCAGTGTTTAAACTCCTCAGAAGCACAGCTTGCAAAGAAACAAGGAGTCCTCCACAGCCAGCTCCAAAACTTTCTGTATAAACCAACAAATACCATTAATCTTCAAACTGATTTAAAATCTTGTACAGGATAGCTGATTCTCTTTCCTACATATGTTTTAAGAAACATATAGGAGATAAAAATCAGGCTGTGAATCTCTTATCCTCTATCCAGTTAGATGTGGTTTTGCTGCTTTTTGTTAGCAAGAGTGCTATTTCATAAAGGGAATATATATACACTTATTGGCATTTATTCTCAAAATAACATAAGTATGCACATCCAAAATTTGTTCTGTTGCACTAGCACAAGGAAAATTTATTATCACTTTGCCTTGCAGAAGCTTCAGTTCTGCAGCTGAGGGGACTCCATGCTTCAGAAAGTTGGAACACATAATATTTAATGATTGCATTTCTGACCTGTGTCACATTCACTGAAATATTTGGTAAGAGGAATTATCCATTTAGCATACAAAAGGAAAAACAAATACATACCCCAACCAACAACACAAAATTTAAGGATGTATTTCCGTACATAGGTGTTAAAGACTTTCACAAGGGCCAGATACATGTGGAAAGCTTCCAGGCCCATCCAGGTGAAGGAAACCAGGAGGAAATAGTGAAGAAATACTGCAACTGCAATGCACAGGCCTCGTGTATCATACAGTGCAATCCATGAGTCAAGGAGAAAAACTAAGTTGAGTAGAAGTAATGCAGCACATAGCTGAATAAGAATTTTGGAAGGGTAGTCTCTCCGGATTTTCCTAAAAAAAAAAAAGCAAATTACTGAGATGATATCAACTGTCCATGGATCCCTGGTTTACTTCCTTTCTTGCAGTCCTTGGCATTCACAAATGCCAAGAAAAAAGGAATTTTTACATTTTCATGTGTTGCATCTATACATGGAGAGAATAGTTTACAACACATTTCTAAATTAACAGTATGTATAAATAAAGTTTTTTAGAAAAGGTTACATAAATACAGACAATAACTTGAAGTGTTTAGTACCACAGGGGGTTTTGTGTTTTTTACATTATATATTGGACTTATTACATTGCTACCCAGACCCAAAATGTGACTGTTCTTTATTGCTAGACTAGATCAAGCCTTGATAGAGACAAGTCCCAGTCTTAGAATAATGAGAGGATAAAGAAAGAATACAAATGCTTTAAAAGATGCTAAAATTCTGCACTGCTTTTTATAAGTTGTATCTTAAAACACATTCCTTCACACTTCTATTATGATAATCCATTATAAAATACTTCAGAGTGCTACTTCTTCACTTCTTACTGCATAGAGCCTCAGGGTAATTCACTTGTTCATAAGATAAACATTTCTGAAGACTGAATCAACACCTTCCTGGTGAACTGGCCAAATCTGTGCATTATTTGTGGAGACAGAATCCGTAACTATTGAAAAGGATCCATAATTATCTTCTTCTCAGTGAAGACTATCATCAACCACAATTGAAGAATAATGGGAGCTTAGTTGAATGGGTACTTACTCAAAGGCTATGTAGGTCACAAGAGTAACAGAAAGAAAAATTGCAGAGAGTCCACAGCCTATATACGATATAAAAGTCAACACCAATTCTTGTGTGGGATTCAAAGGAGCATTTCCATACAAGTCCTGAAACAGAAACAGAAGTTAATTTCAGAGAACATGTTTATTTAATGGAAAAAGATAAAAAAACCCACCAAAATAAATTAAAATGCACCTTTCCCTGTACACTTAAAAATAAGAAAAGGACTCTGTTCTTTTCATCATGGCTCTTATTAAAGGTTAGATGAAAAACAAAAGAGCTAATCTAGTCTTGTGAAGAGCAGGGAGCTGGACTCCATGATCCTTATGGGCCCCTTCCAAATTGAGATATTATTTGCTGATTCTATGACCCTAATTGTGAAAATCCATTCGATTAAAAACCTGTTTTAAATTTGATTCATCCTAAATTTTATTCCCTAGAGTATAAACAGCTGCCTAAATGTAAAAGCTGCAGCACTTATAACCATTGGAAAGAATTTCTTTTTCTCCAGTGGAACCCATGGACTCCAAGTCAACAAGGAGTTTAAGCATGTGACTAATTATATGATATCTGTACTAACACTGAAGTGAAAGCCTGAGTATTATTTATTTGATATTATGTGCTTATTGGGTCTTCACTTGCTTAAGACAACACAAGGTTAAATGTGTTCTTGAATAAGGGTAAGATTGCATAATTTTAAAAATAATTACCATCAAAACTGCAAAACTTGTGAGATGGTTGCATGAACAGACTGTTTCATTTACTCTACTTTCTTTAACCATGCAACCTTCATATGACCAGCCTCCATGTCCACCTGTTAAAAAAAGCAGCTCTGTTATTCATAAAAGGCCTTGTTTATACTAACATAACTTAACATAGCTAAAACAGCATAGCATCTTGGGTGATCTCAAGTACTTACCATTTTTATTAAAGTCCCAAAAAACACATCTAACTGTTGAATTATCCTGTTCAGGAGTAAAAAAGAAAAAAAAATCAAGCCTACTAAACTGTGAGTTTAGGATCAAATGATTTATGAATTATCTACAAACTGCAGGCAAGAATAAACCCTGTACATAGCAAATATGCCTGTTCTGTGTGTACACAAAATTAATTTAGGTGCATAAAAGAAATTAATATTGCAAACTGCATATAAAAATATGCTGAACAAATTTGAAGTCACCATGCAGGACCTAGCTGTCATGCTTATGCAAAGTTTCTGTTCCAGGTAGAACCTTTTGAATGCTCTTTCATTGTCTTCCCATCCCATACAAATTCTTAGGATTACTCATCCTTCTGAACTTTGTAACTTTTGAAGTCATGACCACACAGAAGAGGAAAAATCTTTTCATTTGCAAATATTTGATCACTTCCTACTATCACAATGTTAAACATTTACATATTGATTTCCCCCCACACATGCAAATTCTATAAGTACTAGCAGCAACACAAGATATTGCTATAAATACTAATACATTTACAGTTTTATCTCAAAACTCATTATTATGTCAAAACAAGTAAAGACACCACTGAGTCAGCTCCTGAAAAAAGTTTCAGGGACATTACTGCAGTCCCTACATTTTTCAGTTTATAATAACTTAGTATTTTAAACTCTGTTAAGATATGGAATAGAAGACTTTAATCCTTGAGGCTCCTTTCAGAAAGAGATGGTGTACAATAATCTACCACAGCAACCCACACTGTCAGTCTCCTCTCTAAGAGTTTTTATCCTTTGTAGAATAAAACAGAAGGGTAAGTAAGAAAGATAAAAGCTGGATGCATGTGTGATAGAACAAAATTACCTTACACTATCTGAGAACCAAAATTTATACCAGTGGTAAATAAGCAAAAAGGAGTAATTTTTAATGTCCAGGTGGAGATGAAATGTCCACACTAATAAAGCAGAACAAACTGGCCTACATTCTTAGTACTGTGTTTCCAGTACAACAACTTCAGTGGAGGCATAAAAACTGTACTTTATTTGCCAAAATGTAAATCATACCTGATTAGGCTTGATATTCTGCAAAATGACAGTAACATTTGCCTTTAAATTGCTAATTGTGATGTTAGCAACACTTGATGATATAACACTGCTAATTAAAGATGCATTCTTCAAGGACACATCCTGGAATGACAAAAAAAGTGCCAGATTTTAAAATCTTAAAGGAAACAATAGTAGAACACAGCACCCACAAGCTCATTATGTAGAGTAAGCACTGGACAAAAATAATTACTTTTTAAGTCAGAAGTTTTAAAATGTTCTTAAATCAGAAGATTTTAAATTTAAAAATTCCATTCATATTTTGCTCTAAGCTTGAATTTAAAGGCCTAGTGAACAGTGGGCCAAAAAAAATACCTGGAAAATAGTGGTCTTTTTAAAGAAGTTGAATATAATTCTAGAAGCCAAGTCCAACTCTTCAGTGCGTAGATTTGTCAGCAATGATGAAGGAAGTGTAATTGATCCAAGAATATTCAAATTCTGAAATGTCTGAACTCCTAGAGAGATCTGAAAAATAAACACCAGGATTATGCTTTGTTTCAGTCTTCAAATAAATAATAACTTATTTTCAGTTTAAAACTTCAAAAACATCTCTTTATTTACTTTCAGAAACTCACTTCTAGTCTCATTCCTGTCCTGCTCCAATGCATAAATAGCAGTTATAGGACTGAAAAGGATGCATTTATTTCAGGTCTGCCCACATAATAATCTAACTTTAACTATTTGCCTACAGGGACATAACACACCACTGTGTGTTTTGTATTGATTTGGAAAAAGTGAAGACCAACAACCCAGGTAGATCTATGTAATTGTAACTGTGTACAGAGATAAACATTTCACAGCACAAAAGCCTGCAAAGGCAAAGAATTTTTATACCTTATAGGAAGTATGTCAGAATTCAGAAAAAGTGTAAATAGGCATTATTTGTCAATACATTTTTAAGTTCAGTAGGTTAAGTTGATGTTCTTAGATAAGAACATAAACACTAATTTTTTGATCATCTGGCAAAAATTACAAAAGTAAATTGGATAAGCTACAATTTAGGTACCTCAAGAGCTTAGTGATCTGGTATTGTACAAAACCAGATCTGAATTGTCACCCATTTTATGTGCTGTGCTTACTGGCCAGGGAGCTTTGTTTAGTACAAAATCTCTCAACATTCTTGTCACACATTAGTTCTTTACATACAGTTATCATCACCTCAGAGTTCCTGGGAGATGTGAAACACCAATAGTACTGCAGAAATTATCTGAGTATTCAAAGAATGGCTGTAACAGTGTGAACTCCCCACAGTGCCCTAACAATGTGGTTTAACTCATCTGTTTGGACCAGCACACTCCAAGTGGTTTTGATCATGCATCCCCTAAATTTTTTGAGCATGAACCCCAGTATATACCTATCCATAGGTTACATATATGTATTAGTGTATTAATATGTTATGCAAGTTATAAAATAGTAAAAAATATAAATTTTTAAGGAACATTAAAAATTACTTTTAGAAATGTATTTTTTATTTATTAATCATATAAATAACATTTTCCTGCACTGCAATGAACTGTCGTGTGCACACCCTGTACTCAAACCCCACTTTGGAGATCACTGGTGTAGAGAGCCACCAAAGAAATCCTGAATCATTTCCACAAAAGCACTCCTTTTGCTCTAGTTTGAAGTAGATGATACTTATTGAAAATTTTCAGTGTTTCTTTGCCAGTGCCATGAAATAAAGTCATTCCTTAGCAAATATATCAATGTCAGAACTACCAGCTCCCAGCCACCTCACATTCATGCACTATATATTGCTAAGAAATAGAAGAGAGCTCAAATGTTAAACATTTGTATCATTTTCAGTAACACAAAAAAGTTCCAATACTAGTTATGGCTCATAATGCATTAAGCTATTTTCTTCTCTGAGGAGGCAGAATGTGCCAAAAATTGTCCAAAACTTTCCATCTCTCCTTGCTTAAGCCTCTTATGCTGGTATTGTCCAAATTATTATTTTCTCTGCCAGGAGGGAGGTTATAAATAAGATAAAGGGGATCCAACCAAACTTTCTAAGCACTTCTTTCTTGGTGAGATGCCATCACTGATAAATGTCTGAGCATCATTATCCCAACAACATACATAGTAGTTCTTTTCTGGAACCCTCTTCAATTATTTCCTTCTAACAGATGAAGCCATCTGGCAGCACTCCTTGACAAATTTCAGCACTGTCATGGTAGTTGAATAAATGACTCATAATTCAGGGGGTTTGAGGCAAAGTTATTCTGCCAAGCACTTTGTAAATTCTGGTATTCTAGCTGTACCTCCCCCAACAGCTCATTTGTTCTGCCAGTTTCTGCTAAGTCAGCTGCTCCTTTACACCTATTTAGATAGTTGAAAATTAAAGGAAAAACCATGGAGGACTTAAAAAAAGCCTGAAACTAACACAAAGTAAAAACTGACATAAACAAAGAACAAACTCACATTGCTATAAATACAGAACCATAAGCACTTCAAAATAAAAGTTTGACAATTTGTAAGTGTTGTAAGTATTTTGTAACCTGGAGATCAGTCGTGTCCTGGACAGCAAAAGAGATTTCATTGGAGCGGATTCTGTTGGTTTTGACAACTGCCAGAGCCAAGGAAGGGGAGACAAATTCAGCAGATGATGTTGATAAGTTCAGTTTTAAGCCAATATAGTCCACCAGTTTTATAATTCTGTTAAGAAAAAGTATACTTAGTATTACCAAGCACATACATCCAAAATTCTCAGGCAAGTTATAGTTATGGAGCAATAATCTGAGTGTAGTGCCAAATGCTCACTTATTATGGTGTCAACACAAAAAACTCCAATATTTTCCATGGCAATATATTGCAGTAGAGCTGGTAACATTAGAACGATAGTCCTTCCATTTTGAATAACTACATTAAAGAACAAGAAATATTCTTCTGGATTATGAAAAAGTGAAACTTGCTGAAGCCAATTCCTCAAGACAGTAAATACAATACTCCTGTAATCTATTGCCAATATGACCTACCTGTTAGAAATTCGTGGTGGTAATTGCTGAGCAGCAGTGAGGATACTGCTCACCTCACTGACCATCCTTTCTACATCCTTTGGCTCTACTTTCCCAGCTGCTACATCTTTTTCTATTTTGGACACGATTTGCTCAGCTGTGGCGATGCTAATGGTGGTGTGTACAGAAGTTGTATTTGTGGTAGCTGAAAGAGTTTTTCCTGTGACAAATGAAAAGTTAAACATTGTGTTCAACAAAAGAAAGAAGCTTGGAGAAGCAGAAAAATGAAACAGTTCTCTTGATTAAAAAAAAAGTTACTACTTGTATGATTTCTCAACGAGCTGTGTAATTCCTCCCTAACAGCCACTTTTCAGCGAGCAGTAATTTAAATCTCATGAAAACATAAAGCAAGGTTTCAAACTGCCAACATTAATTTCACATTTTATTGATACCAAAGTTCTTCACATCAGATCATTAATATATTAAATTACATATTATTTTGAATTTTTAGCCACTGAATTTCTGAGAGTGTCAGAAATTTGAAAAGAAGCTTGTAAAGATGTGTACAATCTTCACGAGGAAATACATAGCCACTAACAATATTCCTGGTCAATAACAATATTTTAAGGATGATCCAAACACTAGTTTGTAATATTTAAATATTAGATTAGTTTAAAAAAAATCTACCTTCCTCTCTGACTTATTTTTTTTCTGTCCAAAAGACATTTGTTCTAATGTGAAGTTAGCACAGTACCAAACCACTGTACAGGGTGAAGTATCACCACAGCCAAAGGCATCAGAATGTATTTTAAAATATGTGCACATCAAATGAGAGTTGTCCCAGGGTTTTCACATAGAATAGAATCACAGAATCATTTAGGTTGGAAAAGACCTCCAAGATTATCAAGTACAACCTCTGACTGAACAACACCTTGTAAACTAGACCAGAGCACTGAGTGCCATGTCCAGATGTTTCTTGAACATCTCCAGAGATGGTGACTCCACCACATCCCTGGGCACACTGTTCCAATGCTTGGCAACCCTTTCAGAGAGGAAATTCTTCCTGATGTCCAACTTGAACTTCCCCTGGCACAGCTTGTGGCCATTTACTCCTATCTTGTCACTGGTTTCCTGGGAGAAGAGGCTGAGCCCCACCTGGCTACAATTTCCTTTCAGAGACTTGTACAGAGTGATAAGGTCACCGCTGAGATTCCTCTTCTCTAAACCCTTCACTGGCTCTGCTGCCCTTCTCTGGATTCTCTCCAGCCCCTCAATGTCTTTCTTGTAGTGAGGGGTCCAGAAATGGACAAGGGATGTGAGATGTGACCTCACCATTGCCAAGTACAGGGGACAATCACTGCCCTGGCCACACTATTGCTGATCCAGGCCAGGATGCCATTTGCCTTCTTGGCCACCTGGGCACACCCCAGCTCATGTTCAGCCACTGTCAGCCAGCACTACCAGGTCCTTTTCCCTAGGGCAGCTTTCTGACACTATCCCCCAAGCCTGGACTGTTCTCTAGGGTTACTGTGACTCAAATGCAGGACTCAGCACTTGGCCTTGTTGAGCATCTCACACAATTGGCCTTGGCTCATTGATCCAGCCTGTCCAGATCCCTCTGTAGAGCCTTCCTACCCTCCAGCAGATCAACACTCCCACTCAAAGTAATTCACAATAATTGTAAGGTCACCTCTCATATATATAACATTGTTTAATGAAGTTTAAAAGCAAACCCAGTATATGGTATTCAGGCAAAAAGAATTATTTACTTGTCATATTTACCTGGGGTGCCATGGCCATCAGCAGTAGAATGAGGACGAGAAGCTGAGACAGAATGGTTGCCAGGACTAACAGTAGGGGTCAAAGATATTGTGAAAGGAGTAAGTGGAACAATAGGTACTGTACTAACATTTTTGCTGCCAGATATAGATTGGGATGTAGCAGGAGGAATTTGTGCAACAGATTTGGTGATAGCCTCAAAGCGGTGATTTACAATTGGAAGCTTGTGGGGCTCAGAAGAAGAAAGTGCAGAATGTTTAGTGAAATCTACAGAAGGAGAAAGTATTGTAAAAGTCCTGTTAAGGTGTGCAGCCTCAGTTTTAATTGAGAAAGCAGCATTAGTGACAGATTTTGTTGCAGGTATGGGAACAGTGATGGATGTATTGGAAGTTATGGAAGAAAAAGTTGGCACGGTAGGTTCAGGAAGAGACTCAGAAGAGGAATGTGTAGTGGTAACACTGGTGGAAGGCATAGAATTTTCAGAGAATGGGTTTGTAAGAGGAGATGTGGAAAGAGTTCCAGAAAAATAAATTTCTGTGAATGGTGGGATCAGTGGTCTAATTGTGGGGCTTTGTTTAGCAGAAAGTATAGTGGGGGGAATAAATGAATTAGATTTGAGGAAAGTCCTTTTAGGGAGAGAGGGAGAATGAGGGGAAGGAATCCATATGGAATGAGGTGGTACTTGTATAGTACTGTAAAAGAAAAAAAGGTACAAAAATCCTTGTTAAGTTTAACATTGTTTCTATTTTAAAGAAAATTAGTTTACAATAGAGGAATATATATTAAATATATGGACACATTATTAATGTATATTTTAAAATCAATCAGATTGAATGTTTCATGCTCTAATATTTAGAGGGTTGTTACATTCTATTTTGCTGTAGTTGTTAACTAGAAGGTCCATAAATAAATACTACTACTGCCTTTGCTGTCTGTTCTGAAGGTTAACTGTTGTGGAACTCAAAAGCTAGATGCATTAGGGGAAAAAATGGGAAAAAAGGGATAAGAAGGGAGGGAAGGGAATGAGGGAGGAAAGAGGAGGGAACTACATTGGAAAATACTGCCAGCTTTTTCTTGTGGAGTCCTTTCTGGCTATTACACTGAAGGATGGAAGTTGACTCTAGCAATGCATTAGGAAATAAGCAAGTCAAATTTTGTTTTTATACTTACTACATTTGTAATTCTTCAGCAGACAAGGAACAGTACTTCAGTGATGAACAGCAGCACCGATCTGAGATGACAAAGAAGCATTATCCTTAAGCATAACAACTACTAATACCATTCAGTAGAATATTTAATAATGTTTGTCTTTAAACAACAGTATATAGTGCATAATTTATTTAGAAGTTTGTTTTGAAATTAGTTTTGCAAAACAAAAGAACTTCTGACCAGTCAGAATGTTGCCATACCTCCAGATTTTTGTTCAATGCCTGAGAAGTTCAGATTTCTCTTTTTTTAAAAAAAAAATTAAATAAACCAAAATGCAACACTACAGCTTTTGAAACAGAGACAAAAGGTATGAGCCACTACTTCTTCCTGTCCCAATATCACTAAGAAAGCTTGCCTACTTAACAACCCTTTCAATTCTGATTGTCATTTCAGCAAGACATTTATGTTCTCAGCATATTTTACACTTAATCCTTTCAAAGTGTTCTCTATTAAAGTAGCCAGAAATTTTGCACCAAAATATTTCTATCACACACCCCCCTAAAAATCAGAAGGCTCCATTTTTATGTACTTACATTGCTCAAAATTGAAAATATTTTGATCTAAAAGTAAGAAACTATATTGTCTTTTTAGCAATTTGAAGACTGCATGTGAAGACATAAAATTGTGATGAGACTGTGTTTTAAGCATAACTTACCAAGTTGGCTTATTTTTGCTTTTTCTGTTAAACTGCTTATATTCTCTCTCTCAGCCAGCTTCATTATGAAATTGCAGTGTGTACTATAATGAGAAGAAAAGAGCTTAAGACTCAAGAAACAAGATGAGCTGCCTCATCTTTACAACACACAAAACTAACATCAAATGCCAAGTGAAAGCACATTAGCACAAATGCTAAGTGTGAAAGCACATTTTTCCTAGGCTCTGTCAGATTTGGGTATATTTTTAATGCACATAAACCACTATGCCAGGCTGATTAGAAGCATAATGCATCAGTTTGTGGCATTTATTGTCCCTTACCTCTACTATGTCGATTCTTAAATGGAGTCCTCCCTAATCAATGTTGGCCCTTAAAGAGATGATCATTTTGTAAAGATAATAATGTGATCTCCACTGTTAGTGTAAATATGCCAGTGTTTATGAAATCTCCATCAGCTGGGGAAGCCAGCATTCTCTCTTGACTTTAGAGAGAATTTCAATGATGCATTCAAGCATGTAACTCCACCTCTACGACTACAGTTTGATGATTTGAAGCCCTGCCTAAACCAGAGAACCTCCAGTAAAAATTCTTCATGTTCAGCAAATGGAAACAGAGAGGTGAATGAAGAAACTTCTTTCCAGCTCATAAGAATGAGAAGATTACCCTAGTGACTGCCAGTATATGACATGAAGGTATGATCTGACTACTTTCTGTCTATTTTATTTGAGTGTTTTCGACTTTTCTTTCATCCTAATCCAGGATGATAAAGTCCAGATTCAAATATGTGGGGAAATGAAGCTTCGCATTTTGTTTTAGAATACAGTGTTTCCAACATTTTAAAGGACAATTTAATGGTGGTAGCAATTAAACTGAGAGACACTATCTATGTTTCAGGGTTTCCAGGATCACCTCTCTGTAGCAGTTTTGCCATTCTGATAATCTCTGGTTTCCAGACTCTGAAGTGGTTACTCCCTCAGGCTCCCCCTACCCCTAGGTAGCAAATTCAGATGTCTCAAGCAAAGCCCTTATAAAGATTGCACTGCATTCACAAGTTCTGGAATTCTGGTGCTCCCAGTTACGTGACTCAGCTAACACCAAGATGCAGAAGAAATATGGCAAGGAAGCCTGGGCTTCAGCAGAGGACTGATGAGAAGGAAGACATTTGGGTTAAATGAAACGAACAAACTCTAAATGGTTTTCTCAAAATCACTAATGCCAGGAGAATAATGAAATCAGAATTTCTTTGTTAACCTATATATATTTCTCCAGCCTGCTTCTTGAACTTCTGAACTTCCTAGAAAGTTTGTCTTTTTCTTCTGTTACAGAGCCATGCGTACTGCATATCCCATAAGACAATACATGAGCTTTTAAATATTTGATCTTCAAAAGTTTTAAAACAAACCTCTGGTTTTCTGCACTGCATTCCATGACAGAGGACTGTAATGACAAATGAAAACAGAAAAAAAATTGGTTTTTAAGGAGGAACCAAGAGTGATGCTTTATCAGAAGTAAGTTGGAAAAAAGTTTTCCAAACAGTAACAACAATCAGTGATCTTACCTCACTTATTGCTCGCAAGGTTTTGTTGAACTCTGAAATGCTTTAAAATGAAATATTACTGTTATGGAGGATTTTAATTATGTTTCTAAAAACAATTAAAACAATTGAATAAAAAAAACAATTACAGAGAAAAAAAAATTTCCAGTTAATCAGTGATTTTTAAAGTCAGGCCAGTTCTAATACTGTAAAACCATTTTACAAAGCATTAAACATTTGAAGAGCTGACTTTTATTAGTCACTACACAAACTAAATTTAAACCTCTGTCATCACATTTGAACATCAACCCATTCTAAATGTTATTTAAAAGAGCAAAAGATTAATATTAATGTTGCCTTTTGCCAAGCATTTCTTGGAATAGAATTGTAAATTTATACTCAAAGCCACAGAAACAGAATGAGTAAGAAATATGGATTTCTTCTGCAAACAAGATTTGTTGGCCAATCACATCTTTTTGATTTTCAGGACAAGTTTGGGAAATATTCACTCATTCAAGTCTCTCCTTATAAAGACTGAGAAAGAAAAAACTACACCAAAATAAAGCCATAGATATGACTTCAAGAGTATTTATTGAAGAACATGCAGCTAGGAAAGTTCTCTTCATAATTTCCTACTACATAGGCTAAATCCTTAAATTATAAAAAAAATTTGTGTACCATTTTTTAAAAGAAACTCCAGTGGTACATAAACTAAGAGAATTCTAACCAATATGAACTTTATGTTAAAGAGCAAGAATTTACAACTTGTGAAATTTTTAATGTGCAGGAATAACACAAAGTCTGCTCAACACATGCAAGGTCTTACTTCACCTTTTCCAAATACAACAAAGATTTCAATCTTTACTTAGAATTACTTACCTCAGTTCTTGGGGGGTATGTGCTGGAATTTCAATTAATTTTCTGACTTGATTGTGGGTGGTTATGTTATTAATCTGTTAGAAAAAAAGAATCCACAGCTAAGTTCAAACAGTAATTTTCAGCCTTAAAAGACAACTCTTCATTTCACATATTTTAATAGGCTGAAATTACAAAGATAAGAAGCACATCTCCTCATGAATACACTGTAACAAATATTGACCATGACGTTGTTGTCACAACTTATGGAAGGAACTGTTTTTCTAGTATAGACTAAACCCCAAAATCTGATTTGTGAAAGATAGGGTCAAGAGGACAGTGAACTCACGATGTCTTATGTTGGAAAAAGAGGAATTTGGCTTAGTTTGCAACAAAGACAGCTTAGACCAGACACTGAATGAATTTTCTAACTCTAAGTGCAACAATGGGACAAGCTCCATAATAGATATAAATAATAGATGACAGAATACTGGCAGTGAGAAGTCAAGAACTGTAGTGAAAGACACCATAGAACTGAGCTGAATAAGTATGATCTAGCATTGGGGCCTGGGGATACACTGAGGTTTATCTAAGAACCCTTTCTATATATGCATTCTTACGCTCTTCTGCTTACCAGCATTACTGGTTATTTTTATATTTCATGCAAGCAGCAAGGGCCATGAAGAAAAATATATCTGATGTATGTGGTATTGACTTCCCCTAAGAAATATTCTTCTAAAAACCCAAAGAGTTTCAAGAGATGGAAATCAGTTTTTCCAGAAGCTGTAGGCATAATGTTACCATGCCAGGACAGTTTCAGTAGGCATTATCACCACTGAAACCCAGCATAATGGAGAGGAGGCTTTTGCCAGGGGCATATCCCTGCCCAAACTGGGTGCTCCATGTGCAGCTGTGCAGTACCTCTCTGTGGTTATGTTGTTGAATACCCTCATGCTTCCAGGGACTGGCATGTGAAATCTCACACTGAGGGCTGACAGGGATGTGTAGGGTAAAGATACAAAGTCCTTTTTTTCTCCCCTCAGTTTCCATTTGTAACAATTAAACGTTCTTATCCTGGTAGTATTATCTTGATACTGAATCATCTCTATGGTCCTTGCTACGCATGACAGTCCTCTTAAACCTCTCTTGTGTTGTATAAGTGGACACACTCATGTCACGTAAGCCTATTGCCAAATTGATAACTCAGTAACCACAAGCCAAAAACCAGAATGATCATGCAAAAGCATCATCGAAAAAATACACAAAAAACGATAGAACTATTTACAAGAATCTCAACATGAATTATTCCAGGATATAGTCCACTCTGATTATGCCCAATAAGTTGCCATCTAATGATACTCATTTTCTAAAGGCAAATGCCTTAAATTCATCTTCAAAGGAAGATCCTGTGTGCCTAAATGTAGATTCCTGAGATTACCCAGGGCTTCCTCTCCTTTCAGTGGCTTTCTAGATAATAGAGGTCCTTACTGTAGGAAGTTTACTGAGCTGGAAGTAAAAAATTTAGCTGCAGAGCAGCTGTTTAAAACAGAGCTGTTCCATCCACTGCACACGGTATCTTCCACTGCAAACACAGGAAGAATCGTGTCAAGGTATCAGGATTTTAAGTGTAGGCAAAGAATCTCACTTCAACCTTGCTTACAATAAAGTTTTAAAAGAAAGAATACTTACTATTTCTACATTCAGTGATGCATTATTTTCTTCACTTGCCCGCAGTTTTACCTTGCCCACATAGAACACTAAAACCAAAAGTAAAAAAAGTCAGGAAAATCAATGCTAAAACACAGGATGCAAAATTTTTTGAGAATTGAAAATTTTACTGTCTTCTGTTTTGATACAAGGGAAGTAAAAACACACTAGCTTATCTATTTTTGCAACTGTTCTTCCATCTTTTCACCTATTTCAACAAATGAACTAGTCCAGTAGCATCATTATTTTCTTTATATTTAATTTTGATGGCTGTCCCTAAATTTCTTCTACTTAATTCCTTCCCAAAACAGAAAAACTGCACTGCACATTACTATTTTTAGAATTCCACAGCTTACTTGTGTCTGGGGTTTTTTTGTAACTCTTATCTGCAACTGTGTGCCTTTAACAAGAAATCAAAGATCAAAAGTACAAGAGTCTAAACACTACTTAACCTCCCTGCCTATATTATTTTTAGAATTTATATAAAATCTCTCTAATTTACAAGAAAATTTGTTACAGACCTAGCTTTTACATGGCAACTAAATGCTGCTTCATTACTCAGAGTGTAAAATTGTTGGACATTATTTTTATTAAAAAGAAGGGCAAAGAAAACCACTAACCTGAATAATTACAGGCAGGTGTTGTGTTGCATACAATGGTTTCTCCTGCTATATATTTTTTGGGGAACAAAACAACAAATACTGAGTAAAAAAGTTAAACTTAAATCCAATATTAACACATATATTTACAATCATTACAGAGTTTGAAGTATAAATGTCTTTATCTTCTGGAAGTATTTGACATATTGTCTAGGCTTCACCTCTCTACAGCACTTACCATGACATTTTCCAAAACTTAGAATTCAGAAATATATTGCCTTTGATTAATTGATTTTGAAATAATTTTCTGCAACAGTTTTGACAGAAGACTTTCATGCAAGTGGTCTCATTTTTTTCTTTTTTTTTTTTTTAATTTAAATGGAAACAGAAATCAGCATATAATTGATAAGCTCTTCAAATATCACAGAGTTCAATCACAGCATATTATCTGCTTCTGAGATCCTACTATGGCTCCATATGATTGCATGAAGCTAAAACTGTTCTACCTGATGGAATTCAAGCTATGATGACAGAGATGTACACTCTCATCTAGTAGAACCTGCCTTTATTTAGTTACAGCAAGCTTTTGGCTGCTCCATATTTTTAATACAACCTACACTGCTGAGAAATAACACTGATCCTAAATTTAGGGTACTGTAAACAGATGGCTCTCTTGTATAGTATCAAAATAAAGCACTTTAAGAATATTTGCATCCAAGACAAAACTCCTACAGTTGTTCATTGAAACAATGTGACAGCACAACTGTCCTTACATAAGCACAAGAATTGGCCTCCATTAATGGAAAAAAGCAAATTCTATTTTTTCTGCTGTTATCAAATGAGAAGGGATTTTTTTTCACTTTCTCTGTGTTACAAACATTTGACTGTAAAAGTCTGATGCTTTATTAATTTTATCACCATCAATAAATAAGCCACCAGAGGGTACAGACTGTAAGCTGGTGGCAGTGCTCAAAGTATCAGAAAAAAACCCAGGTTTTCAGACAGCAGTTTAGAGTAAAAAATAATTGATTTTGAGACTCAGTGATCTTAAAGGTCTTTTCCAACCTTAACAGTTCTATGACCCTAAATTTACCTTCCCTTGTGCTGGCAGTTGACAGTGAAATAGTTACAAAACTTTTATCGCTTCTTTTTTTAAAACAATCCTTAAAAAAAATAAAATGTAAATAAACAATAATCAAATGTCAATATAACAATAAATTGTCAAAATTATTTACTACATAGACAGCAACTTATAAAAAACCAACACAAAATCTGAAAGTGCCACAAAAGAGTAACATCAGCTCCTTTTTCCTTACAGAGCACCCACTTGTGGGTCTCCTAGTCTCGCTTAAGATCTCTGCATGCCACCAAAATGCACAAAATAGGTAAGCAACTTGGAGGATAAAAGACTGATCAAAAGTCACTGGAGTTTCCAGTCCCCCAAGATCATCAGATAACACAGTTCCAATCTTTCTGCAGGTCATGTTCACACAGTTAAATTATCCTTGTCATTACAGCTCCAAGCCAGTTCTTTTCCACGTGCACTAACTCAGGGCAAATCCATTGTAATGAGGCTGCTGAGCTTCCACATGGATAATTATAAAATAAATTTCAGTCTACTCCTGGTCCTGCTGGGCCTGCCTTGAGGTTAGATACAATGACTGTATTCTGTTTGCTTCAATCTAATAGAAGGCATGAAGATTTCTTTATAAGCAAAGATGGTCCCTGGGATCATGTGTTTCTTACATTTTTGTGGTAGCCTGCTGCTCTGACTTACAAAATAACCAAACTCTTCTATATGCAGCCACCTAGACATGCACTGCACTGTCCTTCTACCAGACTGGACATTACTGTCAGGTAAGGCAGACTGTTAATATGACACACCACAATACCAAGTAAAAACCATACTAAAAACATTTGGGAGCAGACTTCCTGAACTCACACACACTTAAAATTTGAGATGCACAAAACTGTATCAGTGGTGATAGATGAATCCTACCTGGTGTTATGGTGGAGTAATAATCAGTGATTGTAAGAGCTTCTGTTAAAAAAAAAAAAAAAATTGACTTAAGTTAAAAGTTAAGTTAAAAGTTTTCACATTTTAACTTAAAAAACCCAATGAAATACATGTCACAAAAATAAATTCTTATTTCTATTTCAGACTGTCTTTCCAGGAAAAGTATAAATACAATTTATAAGAATAAATATGTAAATGACAATTTATGAGAAAATGAAGTTATTTTCAGTGGGGGAAATGCAAAAGCAACAACTGGAGTAAGATCCACCCAATTATATGTTTATATCCCATCTGACTCCTGGCTCCCTACTGTTCAGAGGACAAAGGGGTGCTTTGAAGGTGTGATTCCCATTTATCCTATTCTACATGGGCACTTCACCATAAGAGGAATCCTGTTTTAAATATGTGTTATTCAATCAACAGTGAAGAACAGCTGCATATTCAGCTCCTACACAGGCATGGAGGAATCCACACTGATGTGGAATGAAACTACTCCTTGTTTCAAATGGGAAGATTAGGAAAGGAAGGGGTAACAAGTTCTTCTGATTGAGTCTCTTCTGATCCTATTTGATAACTCCATGCAAGAACATGTGTGTTTTTAAGGAATGGGGTGTACATTTTAGTTCTGTAAAACAGCTTAAATAGTATCAGAAAGCATAGAAACTATTTTATATACAAAATCCCTACATACTTGCTAAGAATATGTCTGCCCTGTTTGGGTTTTGGTAAGCAATACAGTATTTTGAATGAAAAAGAAAAGTATACAGCTCAGTTAAGTGCACTTCAGAGCCCTAATCATATAGACTGCAGATAAATACTAACTTTAAAGATCATGTAAGAAAATAATTTGGAATAAACAAATCCCAGTTACTAAAAAAATCCAACAAAAAATCAACAAACATGAAAGGCAACAAACATCTCCTTTGAAACCTTACTCTCTTCATGCAAATTCTCACCTGTGCTTTGTGTAGTCTCCTCTGAAGACATATCTGAAAAAGAAAAATCCATAACAGTAAAATTTATAAAAATAAAAACATAAAAAGGCCCGAAAGTCTAAATCCAACAAAATCTAAATAAGAGAAACATTAATAACACCTTGCCTGAAGAATTAATAGAATAGGTGATTAAAATAACAATAGAGAATTTCAGGGGGAAAAAAAAAGGTAAAAGAAGTAAAAATTGTATTAATAAGTATTTTACTTCTATGAATGTTTGAGAAAAAATATCAAGCCTACCAAATGTTAAACAAACAATATCATTTAGCTAAATTTCATTTTAAGAACAACTGCAAAGCTTGGTAAGAATGTTCACATTATTTCAATACTAATAATTGAAATAATGTTCACATTATTTCAAAAACCTGAGTATCTGAATGCAACCAGGTGGGAATTAAATTTCCTCAAATATGTTCCTTTTACTGGTTTCATTCTTTCAGAAGATGCAGATGAATTTTGCATATCCAACTGCAATAAATGCTTAACCCCAAGGACATTTTCCTGCATGAACCCACAATACTCATAAGCAGAGATGACACACTGGTTTCGGCAAACTGTCACTCCAAAAAAGCGATTTTGTCAATAACCATATATAAATAAAATAGAGTAATGATGCAAAGTCCTTTTAGGCAACATGAAAAGGAAAAAAATTTTAAATTAAATTAAGACAATAAAATAAAATTTAAAGGGCTGTGCTTAGTAAGAATATTTTAGGTGTCAGCACAGGAACAAAAAGTGGTTAGAAGACCACTTTATATTACTTCAATATGACAACTTAGTGACTATTTTTAAATGGGCCAGAGCAGGTTCATAACAGAAGAAGACATTTTCCAAGGTACCTAACAAGCAGCCAAAATAGGAGCAGAGTGAAAACTGGGTGCTGGTTTCATCTGTATTACTTGGACTAGTATATACTACACAAATATTCAATGTGATGCAGGTGTTAAAGATGCACCATTCCCAAAGAGAGACTGTATCTGTAAAATAACAAGATCCTGTGTGTTTGCATCTGTATTATTCCTCTTACCCAGAGTAAGTATCCATTAAGCAAGAAAGCACGTGCCTTTCACACAGGTTATTTCTGCGTGTCTCATTCTTAATTTTTTTAAAATGATTTCATGGATGATGCCTATCACTTCCAGTTCCAGAAGTTCTTAGAGCCTCGTGTGTGTGTGCAGTGTAATACCCTGCATGAAATGGCATCTGCTGGGGTGGGAGGAGATGTAAAGGAGCTCTCACTACAGTTTTCCTCCTCTGCCATCTCTGCAAACTCTTCACTGTTCAGATAACTGAACAAAAGGCTCCTGATCAAGAAACTTGCACCTACTTCACCCAAGCACCACTGCCACAAGCCATGAGTGATCCTATAAGGTAAGCTATTTCATTACAACCTAGAATGGAACAAGTAATTTGAGATGAAAATATTTTAATGTTGAAACTTTATTAAATTACAGACTTTCCGCACTACCTCAGATAAAAGCAAATTTACCTAAGAGGAAACAACAAAAAATTGCAGAACTCAGTAAAGTCCTGATTTTCTTACCAAAAATTGTTGTTGCAGCCGATTCTTCTGAATCTGTGAATTTTTTTCATATTAAAAAAAAGAAAAAAAAGAAGAGAGAGAGACCATTATGAAGTTTCAGACACATACATGATCATCCTCATCAGGCTTTTCTTGTATTACCAAAAGTTAACTCCTTTCACCAGAAGAGGGCAACACCTGCTCTTTCAGAAAAACACTTCCAAGTTGTCAAAAAACACAGATGTAACAGTCTGGTTAAAAAACCTCACAATTTTTATGCACTTAAATAGAATTCAGCGCAAGACAATTTTTTTTTCCAAGAAATACTGGATAGTTCGAACTGTGTAATGTTAAAGACCCAAGATATGTGCCACACCAGCCTGAAAGCTACATGCTTATCCTGCATGTCTGGCTAATTCTGGGAATGAGAATCAAGCATACACAACAAGATGGCTCTAGCTGACTATGAAGAACTCTTCTTAGACTTTTTATAATAACAGTGAGACTTGCCACTTAAAATTTATCCTGTTCATATATATTGTCTTTTCTATACTGCAAAAAGCAGCAATAAAAAAAACATTTCAAGTTTGAACCTCTGATCTTGACAGGAACCAGCCAACTACTTATATAATAGACACTAGCTGTTAGATTTTTATATTGTTGCAAGTTAGTATTTTGATTAAAAAGAAATTAGGAAATTTGATATCTTGTTCACATAGCAACTTTAAAGTTGGCCCTTTGAGTCACTGGGTGGTTTTTGATAATGTCAGAGACCAGTCAAGTTACAGGTCACAGTTATCATAGAAATATAATCTAAAGAACAGTTGGATGTAAACATGGAGCACTATTTAAAAATATACTTAAGGTATTTTGACATCTCTCAAAGGTTAAAAGTAATCTTGTAATATGGCTTACAAGACACTAATTATACTGTAAAGCCTTTCCTACTGCTGCAGACAACTTAAATCAGAGATACCAAAAGTCCCTGAAGAAAATCAGATTTCTTTAGTAAAAATAGTAAACAAGGAGTTTCTGAAATGCTAATCACTCATTAATTCCTTGCTCCAGTAAGCTTCTTTTGCTTGCCTTACTGAAAACTAGCAATAGCTTCTTTCCAAAGGTTACATGTGAATACAATTTCTGTAATGAAGGGAGAATCAGAATCATCTCAGTGACTTTATTTTCATTTTATCTGGAAAATGATTGATGCTATTTCCACCACAAAATTAGCTAATAAGCCACAAGGATGATATGGAAAATTAATTACCAATTGTTTGCATATGCTTAACTATCTCCATGAATTAAAAAATAACAGCAGCAGAAATCTTCCTACACCCTTTCTAAAATAGAAGAAAAATGGGGCAAAATCCCACAGAACCCCAACATACCTGTTACTTGTTTTCTGCCAGGCAGCGTAGCAGTAGTTTCAACTGCAAAATAAGAAGATTTTTTAGAAGCAGAAGTTTTTATATATGTTTGTACACAGACATATACACACACTTTTTAAAACACAACCATTTCAGATGTGGTACTCACCTCACTGCAAAATGGTTTGCAAAACTACTTTGCATCCATTGAGAAATACATGTCAAGACTTTTTGAAAGCTGAAATTTGAACTCTTTTGAGTTCAATTTCTTTCTCAGATTATCTTTTTATACTTATAGAAGATACAGATTAGGCCATGAGCTTTCCCACTTCTCTTTCATTGCCAGTGTCTTCAGAAACCAATTCAGCACATTTGCTTGAGTGAAGATGAAGCAGACTAAAACAGCAGCAACTAAAAATGTAATGTGTATATATATGTACATCACGATGTGCATGCACATCATGGAGATGCTCAAATGTCCAAGAGCTGCACCACCAAAGGGCATCTAAACAATGAAAGATCAGGCTGCCAGAAATGAAGCAGCTCAGGTAGACCTGGGCTGGGATGAAAAGGTGAGATATTTCCATCTTAATGGGCCCAAGAAACTTGTCCCCAGGGACACCCAAGGAGAGATACAACACAGGATGTGCTCTTGATCAAGGGGTGGATCTGACAATTGAAGCCATCCCACTCATGAATGTGAAACGTGACACCATCAAGTGAGCCAAGTGACTAAAGCCTCCCTGGAATAGAAGATGGTGGCTGGGCTATCAATGAGGAGGCCCAGAAGATGGATTAAATCACATCACTGCAATGAACCTGGCACCAAGGCAAGTGCTTCCTGTACTGGAGGAAAAGTAGCAGACAGTTCCAAACGTTCCCTGCAGCCTATCACCGCTCTAAACACCATCCTGGACCTTGAAAAAGAAGTGGCAACACAGCTTCATATACACTTAAGGCACTGTTACCTCTTTCAGCACCTTTAATAGGTGAGACCCTGTCTGGGCAAGGAGGAAGAAAAACTCTTCTCAAGTCACTTAACCAGGTGGGACACTTGGCACAATTGTGATTCAAGGCCACAGGGTAGCAGAGGAAGAGAGATTCTCTCTGAATGGCTGGAGTTGGTGGGACAGTTCCTCCACAGGTAATGCCTTGATAGCTGGCCAGTCCATCACTGCCACGTCGCGCTGGCGGGTGCCAAACTGCGCCCACAGCCCGTGTGCAATGGGCATCACCCGGACCCTCGGAGGCCTCGTTGTGTAGGTTGCTGTAGACGACCTCCACCACTGCTAATGCCCTCAGACACTGCACACCTTCCTTCTTCCATCCGTGGTGGGCCACTTGTCCCTGCAGTCTACACCACCATCCTCAGACTGAATCCAGTCATCCAGGCTCAAATCCCTGCGGTTCCTCCAGTAACAATCACTCGGAGGCGACACACAGGAAAGTGCTCCGAGGGAACAAAGTCCTGGGTAGCAAGGTATGTGGGAGAATTTGGGCAGGTGCCTGGAGCACTATTCACCTCTGATGGCGTGGGAGTTTACACCCAAACAGCCAAGGAATCCTGGTGGAAAAGCAGACCACCTGAAGGAAGGATGTCTTGTTTACACTGAAGACAGAGAATTTTGGTACTGTGTTGGGTCCTGACATGCACCTACCAGGCCTGTGTCCCACACCCTGGAAATGGCAATAGGATCCCTGGATCTAAGAACAAACAAATGGATGCTGCAGCTAAATCAGAGACACAACCCTAACCCTAACAGTCAAGGGGAAACTATGGAGGTTGACCCAGGTAGGGAAGGAGGAAGAACATCCTCTTGAGGTGATGTAGGAAGACAACTCAGAAGAGGCAGCCTTTTCTGCAGCAGGACAGCCACAGGAACAGGAGAGGGAAATGACAGAAATGAGACAGAAATTATCCAGTCCCTATTCCTGAGCAAGGTGTGAGATGCCCAAAGATGACAGCTGCCAGCCAGGTGCCTGGCTGTCCCAATGCTGGGATACTGGGACGAATGACCTAAAGTCAGAGACAACATGAGAGCTTGACAAGATGAAAAATGTCAATTCATGTTTGTTGAATGTCATACACTGCATGAAGTTAAAAGCAGCAACTCTGAAATATGGCAGGATGAATACATGGAAATTGGATTAATTGCACTATAATTTTTTAGGATGGGGCTGGAAAATACAGCAACTGATGATGGCATGCATAATCTGAAGGGCACTTTTTTTATGGACACCAGTCTAACCATGACTTCTCTTACAGCAGAATAGGCATATGCCTACAGTTGCTAGAAATTATCCATGAGTATGAGACTTGTTATTTAAATTCATTAACCAAATCTTTCATCAGAATCACCTTCGCATACAGGAAGGAGAAGAGACTCATACATAATTTATTTGTTAACGCTCCTCCTTTGCCGTGTTTAAGAACAAGAAAAAAAAAGTGAATAGGGTTTATTTGGAGAAAGATTAGAATTCAATCCAAGATATCCCTAAAGTTGACATGTAAAAAGGAAAGTAAGTAACTCAAGTTACAAACTAACAGAAAATTTATTGCCCTTAGATTGTTTACAATTGATAAGAGCATGAAAATCCTTATGCACATGAAACTTCCATTTATTTGCTCTATGGATTTTCATTTGCAACACTGTTAGTTTAGGATCACCAAATCAATATACCTAACATATCCCATTCCAAAACAAGGGATTATACATTGTAGTAATACTTTGCTACATTTTCTCTAATAGCAAACACTCTTGAAGATTCAAATAGAAATTTAATATGCAAACCCCAGTATTATTCTTTGCTTTTGTTGCAAGGGAGATAGAATAGGCCCCCACAAGAACTGCTTGGTTTCTTTTCTGACGGAAAAGGCAATTTAATTAAATAAGATAAGCACCAGTTTCTGTTACTAACATGCATCATTGGAAACAAAAGCAGCAAGTCCCTTACTGTCTTCATACCACTTTGTACTGTTCCGACACAAATACTAGCTAAGCCACGACCTGGGAATCCCATCGGTGTAGGCAGAGGAAACTGTTCCACAGGTATGAAACCTGTTCAGCAACTCTCACCATAGCTCCATACCACAGCTGAGAAAACTGTGACAACCTTCATTTCCAATGACTTCATCTGACAATGGGAACTAGTGTAACTCCAGACTGGCAGGAGACTAAATCCATGAACAGTACTTAAGGTTAGGTGCACAAACTGATGTAGTTCTGAGAGAGACCAGTACTTGGCCCTGTCTAAAAAAATAGCCTTGTGCTTACAGCATTCCTTAGCATGACAGCTTTTAATTCGCAAGCTACCGGATCTTTTAGGATGGAGTAGTCTCCACATGTCCTGATGAAGCTGTTCCACCAAGCAAAGCAGAATTGAAAAATCAATTCAGCCAAAGGGAAAGAAAAGCAGAAGGAGGTGTTGAACACAGTGGTCAAGATGGGACAGATGGTTCTGGTCCCTGCACCAAAGGCAGTGTCACTCAAAGTACACCATTTGTTCAGTAGTTTAGGCACAGAACAGAGAAAAAGCCCTTAAAGCATGAAAGGTGTACAATGTTCTATCTCCAACAGTGATAATGAAAAAAAAATCCTTTTCTTCTCCCTACCCTCAATCCAACTTCTGAGCAGTACACTCTTTCTTAAATTTTTTGGAAAGGCAACACCCTTTCTGATTCACCTGTCTTCAGGCAACCTGGTCAGTGTGAACCAGTTCAGTTTTTCCAGGGTGGAGAAGTGAGAAGCAGCTGGAATCTGGCTGCTGCTAAGAATTTTGTGCAAGAACAACATTACTGGTGGTACTTTCTTGTCCCCCTGTCTCAGGGGAACAGTGCTGCTGCTGTTTTACCTAAGGCTTCATGGTCTCCTTTAAACCTTTGCAGAAAGCATCCTCTGAGCAACTCTGAGACTGGGCAAGCAACTAATGGGCTTTCTTCAGAGGATAAAAGCAGTCTGAAATTTAGTGAACTAGAGCCTCCCTATGGACATTCCCCCTGCCCAGCCTGTGGCAGCAGGGGGACAGCAGAGGGAGAAGGGCTGTGCCAGCTGGCCTCTGTCTCAGGAAACACGTGTGAGAATGCAAGGGCAGCTGCTTTCTGGTCAGCTCCAGACCAGGCAGGCACTGAATGCTAAGGAGCAGCAACAGCCCTGCCAGTCTGTAGAAGCACAACAGCATTCCTGGCAGAGAAACATACATATATGGACTTAGAGCATCCAGAGGGGAGATTTATGGAATGAAGTGACTAAAATTTTACTTATATTAATTGAAAAGCATGCCAAAAATGAGAACAGTTTGTGTTAGCAGCCAGGACTCTTCTTTCAAAGTACAGGCAGTCTTGACTATGTTCAGCTCTCACAAACAGATCAACAGCATGTGGAAGATTTCCAAGGGACACCTTGGTGGCTACGTAATTTGGTCTCCTCAAGCCACAGTACTTGGCTGTCACCACAGAATGACATGAGATAATCATGATGTCTATTGCTGCTAAGATCAGTTTTGACTTACAAATAAAAATAAAAATAAAAATACAAGGAAATTTATAAAAATTAGATTTTCTAAAGAAGAAATTACAGCACACTTACAGTGCTGAAAGTTTTTTCACTGAAAATTCAACTGATTCAGTCAGTGGAATTGATTTGCCTGAAAAATTCTTACCACAGAGTGCAAAGCCATCACATTCATTTAAAATAGATACCTAGTATCATGTTCTGAGCTATCTAATTACAATTCAACATTTAAAAAGTCAATTACACATTGCAATTTTAATTCTATATAGATCTTCTTCTAAACATTTTTTTACAGGCAACAGTTACCTCTTTGTTACAGCAGTTACCAGAACTGTGCACCAACCACTGAGCCCCATTTGCATTCAGTGAAATGAAATGCCCAACGTTGATACATTTCACAGGACTTGCTCATGAACTAAATTGAGTAGCTCAAACAGAAAAAATTCAACATGGTGCTATTCTAAAATCCAGTTATTTGCAGAAATAGGCACTGAAAATATGACATTCAATTCTCCCATTCAAGTTAAATCCATATTTTCTGTTAAGAGATTGGATCCATTTAACATTTGATAAACCTTTCAGCTGAATAAACATTCTGCCAAAATGAACCATTCTGTCACACAGGGCATTAATAACAATAACACATAAAAATCCTCCACAAGTTAACAGTTCTTAGTTAGTTGCACATGGGAAACGTTAGCCTATCTTGATTTTCTATGTAAGGCAGATTTTGAGGCACATTATAAATATAAGTTTATGGGCTAAAACTTTAGTGCAGTCTTAGTTTTATGTTTTGGTGCCCCTCATGACCCCTTGCATGTGTTCTGACTCCCTGTGGTGGCACCATGGAAGAAATGGTGAATTATCACTGGCCATTAGACAGAAACAAAGGTCAGAACTTATTCACATCAGTCTCGGTCACTTTGGCCAGTTCATTTTAGTATCCTTAACAAAATTTTGGCTCAGTACATGTAACTCAGCTTTGATGTTGCACTGGTTGTAAGAAATTAGGTTATATATACAATTTTTATCTGTTTGTGGAAAGCTGTACATTAGATACTGAGGTGAATCTAGTTACCACTTCTCTGGAAGGCTGATTTCCAAAAAGCCACTTTGTTTGGTATCACAGGAGAGGGAGGGAACAAGAGCAAAGAAAGGGAAGGTCAAACATGCATTCTGTTAATAGGTACAAAGTAAAGTGGCACATGACTCATCAAAAAGGCACTTCAGAGTTAGGTATTTTTTCCCATCATATTTCCTTCAAGAGCTTCTAGAGGTTTCTTTAGTATTCTGTTCTTACAGGTTTAGGGAGAAAAAAAAAAAGGCATTGGGGCAAATAATTTACTTTTTCATCTTCTGCTGTCATGATCCACTCAGTAAATGTAATAACAAAGCCCAAGGTTTGGTACCCAACAGACTAGGATGCTGACTGGATGTGTGGATGAGTGACAGCTGCATTTCCACTTTCTCCCTGAGGATGTAAAGCCTTGAGACTCCACCCTCCTTCCAGGAAAGGTGATCCTGTCATCAGATGAGCACACAGTTGGGAAATCTTTAACGGGATTACATGAGCCTAATACCTACCTTCTACTGCCCACATCTGCAAACTAGAACAAAAGCCCAAACTGAAGTTTTCCCTGAGAATGTAGAGGCAAAACAGTCACACTGGGAACTGGTTAACTCCCATTTCTCCCATCAGCATTAAATTGCTCTGTACCCAGAAGTGTGGAAATCCCCTCCAGCAACACCAGTAGCAGGCTCAGCAATACTGAGAGCCAAAAGAATACGTGAAAAAGAGAAGGCAACATCTTAATCTTGAAGGTTGGACAAGGCAGTTTAGAGAAATCAAAAATGCAACAACATACTCACTGAATTTTAATTAGGATAAAAAGCAATCAAAAGCAACGGGCTAAAAGTTACAGCAGCAATATCACAAGTGAGATGGCAGTGCTGTATTGTCACTGATTCTATTTACAGCTATGCCTCAAATCATCTATTTTCTTTATTCATTGAAATTTGTTAAAGATATCCCATCATATCTGTGCTCCTTGCATAAATGCACAGCGTAACAGTTTGGATATTTGTATTTAGATTAAGAAAGTTACTGTTTAATGTATAACTGAAATGATTAATGTTTAAACAGTACATTTCATTGTGAAATTATTATTAAAGGCAACTTAAAAATATCACATATAAAAATGACAACTGAAGAGCTTGTACTTACAGGTGATTAAGAGTTTCTTTTCAAGGATTTAGCAATTTAAACTCATTTATTTTCTTGTGTGTTCTCTTAAATCACCCCAAACTTTGGATTACTTAGTCGACTTTTTTCTTGGATTAGACAGAGACAAGAGTGATATTATTCATAGTGTCCACAATAAAGCATGTAGTTACAGAGGAATCATTCCTCAAGGAACAAGATAAAGAAATTTTCCAATTTTAGAATTTGGGATAGTAAACACATCTTTCTTCACCTACATATTTTTAAATACCAGGAGGTGGTCTGTAAAGTGAGACACATTCAACCTGCACCCTTCTCTCCATATCACAGCTGTTATGCTACTTGTCACTCTTAGCAAGAGGGAAATTATCAAAGGAACGTGAAGAATGTACACGAAAAGCCAGTGACGCACCAAGTGCGCGGCCTCCTTCCCTCTCTGGCCCTGCCTGCTGTGTTGACACCCACCCAGTGTGCAGTGACCACACCAAGCAGCAGAAACAGAGGACTCTCTCACTGGAAGGAGCAAGAGTTTCATCTTTTACTCAGATCTACAAGTTCACTATTGAGAACCATTAGTCCAAGAAATGTGATCAGACTCATCACAAAGTCAGATTTGTCCTTTCTTGCAAATCTTCAGATGAAATACATAGCTACTGCAAAGGTAATCACCAGCTACTTCTGAGGAGTGGGTTAAAGTTGAGCATACCTTTAAATGCTAAGCATGTGTATGAATCTTACCATAATCAGGATTTTGATCCTTATTAGACCTCAAATGGTTAAGAAAAAAAAATAAAATAATTTTTGGCAATTTGAAAAATTTTCACCAAAAAAGTTATAAAACCTATAGTAAAAGAATCAGAAGAGTCAACAAAAAAGAAAGGCAGGAAAAGTGATGCTAAGTAAATCTAGACTTCATTAATGGAATGGATCACTGCCTATGAGGCACCAATTAGACAATGGCTTACACTGCACAAAGACTTTGAGTGGTTAAGCAAAGAAGAAATCACAGCAGCCTTTGACGGAACATTTTACAAATAATTGTTTTATGTAGGCACAAAATGCCAACCAGGTCACAAAAAAAAAATCTGAAACTTGTCCTCCGGCACAATTACGACTGTAATGAACCACTTCCTTTTCACCTTTTGTGCCTACAGAGGACTTTCCTAAACTTTAGCCCTTTGCCAGTTATGTTCGTTGCAGATGTAAAATTAGATCCTTCTGCAGACTTACTACTCAAAAGTCCTTCTGTTTTAACAAAAATCAGAGAGGCTTCCCAAATCAGGTAATTTTTACACAGGTGTTTGGAGGAACTTACTGGAAGAAATCAGATTGCAAGAGTAATGGCAACATAAATTAAAATCACCTGACACGGACTGTTAGATATTCCTACCATAAAAGCTTTGTTATCTGTTGGACTGGTATTTGCTAAATATATGCTTTTCACAGGATGACTTCAGGGGGTAATCAGCTAAAATGCATCTATTACTGAGGAGAGGCAAATAAACTGTAAAAAAATTCCAGCAAGCTTCTCTTTGGAAAGCTGTTAATGTCCCAAGTTGTCCAGAGGAAATAACTTCTATTTGGCCATAGAGATGGTCTCTGCACTGAAACAAACCCGTCAGCATAGTTATTCAGTTTGGCTAAGCAACAAAGCTTTGAAAACCATGCATCTTACACACTCACTAGAGAGCTCGTGCAGGTAGACCAAGGATTCCACAAGCTGCTAAATCATGAATTCTAAAATCATTAATCAGCTGGGGCTGGAGCTGGGCATTGCCTGATCAAGCTGCCCTGTGATGCTCAAGGATACTCTGTATTCAGGGCAGAAATTGCTGGAACAGAAAACAAGGAGGTTGTCCTTTTTGTGCATCAGTAAAAGACAATCAGATACTCCAATCTGACCGCAATTTTCCCCACTATCCAGACATATCTCTCAGACTTTCTTTGTACCAAACATACGTCTGGTAGCCAGAATGTTCCCCTTTTCAGCCTTAGGACTGTGTTCCTTCAAGCACAGCTGCACAGGAGTAAAAGAAAGACATCCTTTCTTCAGCTCCTTTGTCAAGCCACACAACCCAACAAAGGAGATGTGCTCCCAACTACAGCATCAATGCCAGCAAAGGCATTTCATTCATTACAAACCAGTGCAAGCAGCATTCTCCACGAGTCCTGGTTTGTTGACAGATTTCTTTCTCTCCCAGAAAAAGAAATCTGGTCACCTTCTTTTATTGCCCTTACTAAGACATTTTGAATCTAATCCAGTCAGGCAGTGGTTATAAGATTACATAGATAATAGATATTTTTGAATCTGCATGAAATAGGCACATTTTTTAAGGATGAAGGTGATGAAGATTAGGACTGGTTTACACTTAAACTGAATCACTGATGCTATACAAAAATTTTAGGAAACAATAATTAAGCTAGTCACATTAAAATCTCTTAGGGGATAATATAATTTCCTATGATTGATAAATTGTATTCCATCAAAGTTTGATTCAGGTTTGTCTTTTTTGTCAACAGATATGATGGCAAAAGCTAAAAATAGGATTAGTCTCTTGCTTGAACTCAATTTCTCTGAAAAGAAAATCTTGGTTTGGTTTGATTCAAAGGGTTTTATGATTCTTTTTCAGGGCAGAGAGGAATTTTGAGAAATGTGTGAGAAACCATTTGGTCATTTTAACAAAGGAAACATTACTGATATTCATAAAGAAGAAATAGGATCCTCCTATAATTTTTGCAGATGTAGACCCTACCAGGTGAAAGGGTGTATGGTGCCAGTAAAGCAGTGAAAAGTTGAACTCATGGAAATTTTGGTCTAGCAGAGGTGTGGAATGAGAACCAGCAATGCTTTCCTCTGTATTTATTACCTGAACAGAAAAGGTGTAAGTAAATTATTTTAAGATGACGTTGATACATGCCCCAATACTCGAAGGATTTTTAGTTGCATGCATCCTGCTTTCATATTATACAAATGATTGATAGACAGAAAAGATGAAGCAAGTTGAAAGTCTTTAAAGGACCAATGCTATACCTTTTCATTTGGATAAAAACTGGGAAAAGCTGCAGGTCCTCACATGATCTCATCAAGAATTTAAGTAGAAATTATTAATAGACTGAGACTCTGTAAAATCTGGAAGAGAAATGCTGAACAGACTCAGATCAACTTTTGACTGAATTACTATCTCAAAAGCAATGCAGTGGTACTTACCACATTGCAAAGAGTTATCCTCTTCTACTGTCGTGTTATAGGTCCAATCCTCCTTCCTCCAGCGTATAACACCACTATCCTGGCAGTCGTTGGATTGTGTTAGATTTGCCTTGTCCCACATTCGGAACAGGTACAGCTCCCCAGTCATACCCTGGCGAGGTGATGCAGCTGTACCTTGCAGCTTTGAACAGCCAAGTAAGAACTGGCCTTTTCCAGGCAAAATAACTTTCCCATTTAGTTTCTTGTGTAATTTTTCTGTTCCATTTATGAATAACTTCATCTCCTCGTTGTCACTTTTCCACTGGATACATATTTGGTTCCAAGTGTTTTTACGAAGTCTGACTGTTGTACTTATTTGTTTTTCAAACAACCAAATCTTCAATTTACCATGATCTCCTGTAAGTCCAAGATCATACTTATTTGCAGAGAGATTAGTGTGAAGAGTTTTTTCAGCATATACATATGCTGTCCATGGACTATTTGAGGAATACAGCTTGAGGTGCACACAGACAAGGAATTCTCTCAAGGGACGCAGAGAAATTCTTGATGACATACTCCAAGGATCTTCACACGCAGTCTTAAAGACGGCTTTGTATCGCCCTAGGAAATCCTCCTGATCTGAATAAAGAAAAGGTGATTTGTAAAATGATTAGGTCTTAAAAAAGATCTTTTATATGAAAGTTATTCTTCCATATAGTACTGTTTCTAGGCATTTTCCTAGGAATTTTCAAAATAACACATTAAGAAACAATCTTGTAACCTACTCTTCTGGATTTATTTTTGTGGTAGGGAAGTGACAATTTTGGAGGCAGTCAATAAATTCTAGCTGCCTGTGAAAGCCTTGAACTAAAACTTATGCACAAGACCAAGGATGACCATATAGAATCATAGAATCATTGAGATCTCCGAGATCATTGAGTCCCAACTTTCAGCTCAGCACTGCCAAGTCCACCACTAAGCCATGTTCCCAACTNCTAGGAAATCCTCCTGATCTGAATAAAGAAAAGGTGATTTGTAAAATGATTAGGTCTTAAAAAAGATCTTTTATATGAAAGTTATTCTTCCATATAGTACTGTTTCTAGGCATTTTCCTAGGAATTTTCAAAATAACACATTAAGAAACAATCTTGTAACCTACTCTTCTGGATTTATTTTTGTGGTAGGGAAGTGACAATTTTGGAGGCAGTCAATAAATTCTAGCTGCCTGTGAAAGCCTTGAACTAAAACTTATGCACAAGACCAAGGATGACCATATAGAATCATAGAATCATTGAGATCTCCGAGATCATTGAGTCCCAACTTTCAGCTCAGCACTGCCAAGTCCACCACTAAGCCATGTTCCCAACTGCCACATCTACACATGTTTTAAGCAGTTCCCTCTGCAGCTTAGTTCAATGCTTAGCAAGCCTTTCCACAAAGAAATGTTTCCACGCATCCAATCTAAACCTCCCCTGGTGCAACTTGAGGCCATTTCCTCTTGCCCTGTTGCTGGTTACTTGGGAGAAGAGACTGAGCTCCATTTCGCTGCAACCTCCCTTAAGGTAGAGAGCAATAGGGTCTCCCATGAGCCTTCTTTTCTCCAGGCTAAACAATCCCAGCTCCCTCAGCTGCTCCTCATAGGACTTCTACTCCAGATTCTTCCCCAGTTCTGTTGCCCTTCTCTGGACTCACTCCAGCACCTCAATGTCTCTCTTGAAATAAGGGGCCCAAAACTGAACACGGGATTTGAGGTGTGGCCTCACTAGTGCCAAGTACAAGGGGGCAGTCACTGCCCTGGTCCTGCTGGCCACACTTTTGCTGATCCAGGCCAGGATGCCGTTGGCCTTCTTGGCCACCTGGGCACACACTGGATCATGTTCAGCAGCTGTCGATCAACACCTCCAGGTCCTTTTCTCTCATGCAATTTTCCAGCCACTCTTCCCCAAGCCTGTAGTGCAGCATGAGGTTGTTGTGACCCAAGAGCAGGACCTGGCACTTGGCCTTGTTGAATCTTGTACAACTGCTCCCCATCCCTGTCTTCCAGCTTAGAGCACTGGGTACTCTGAGACTGATGCAAAGAAAGCATGAAGTACATCAGCTTTTTCCTCATCCTTTGTCACTACCTTTCCCCATTCATCCAATCAAGGATGGAGATTCCCCTTGGGCCTTTTGTTGCTATTGTATTTATAGAAACATTCTTGGTTTTTATGGTAGTAGCCAGATTAAATCTTAGTTGGGTGTTGGCTCTTCTAATTTTCTCCCTGCCTAACTCTAAGAGATTCTTGTAGTCCTCCTGAGTTTCTGCCCCTTCTTCCAAAGGTCATAAACTCTTCTTTCGTTCCTGAGTTCCAACCAAATCTCTGTTCATCCGGGCTGGTCATCTTCCCCATTGGCTCATCTTTCAGCAGGGGATGACCGGCTCCTGCCCCTTTAAGATTTCCTTCTTGAAAAAGAATGTCCAGCCTTCCTGGACTCCTTTTGCCCTTCAGGACTGCTTCCCAAGGGACTTTGGTGACCAGTCCCCTAAATATACCAAAGTCTCCGTTCCAGAAGTCCAAGATGGCAGTTCTGCTGACTCCCCTTCCTTACATTTTCAAAAATCAAAAGCTCATAATTTTGTGATTGCTGAGGCCTCCAACCATCACATCATCCATCAACCCTCTCTGTTCACAAACAACAGGTCCAGCAGGCACCTTCCCTATAAAACAAGTAGTTCCAGACAATGCCCCAAACACTGAAACTTCATTATAATTCTTCAGTTCTTGTAGGTGCCTCATTTCCTCCATTGTCCCAGTACAGGAAAGGACAGACTTGTGTGGCTGTAGATGTAAACTCTTGGGGGCTGACTCTTATTTTGTGGAAATATACACACTCCAATTGCATAATCATTATCATGGTTGCTTGCTTTACAGTGCACGCAAAACAAAGTAAGCATATCAGCAACACAATAAGAAAAAGTTCCTTTGGAACGTGAAATGGAACAACAGAAAAATGGTCTGGCAGATGCTCAGCCAGTGCAAGAGAACACATTACTAACACCTTTAAGGAGGTCATTATTTATCAATATATGCAGAGCTTTTATGTATGCTCCAGAGGACGTATGGGATTAATCATGATTGGTGAGGGTTGGAAAGCTGAAAAAGATCAGCCAACATAGGAAAAAATCCTTTTCCATTAGCTCCACTGTAAGAAGACAAACTTCCAGGCAACTTGGATCAGGGTTTTTTTTTCCAGGGTAGGTTACATTCATAGTCCTAGTTATCTGTCAAGATCACAGCCAGGCCTTCTGTAATGTTCTCAAGCATCCAGAATACCAGCTTTCATTGGGCCAGTTCTGACAACTTTTCTGTCTCTTGTCCTCCAGGCTCTCAAATTTCTTTTTCAATAGCAACAAGTGAAACAAGGAGAAAGTTCCTAACTTTCAAGTGCAACTTGATAGGTACAAGCTACTAGAAAAAGTCTGAAACAAAATATATCAATCCAGTTTCATGGAATGTCATTGATACCTATTCTTGTTGGATCCTACAGCTTTGAGACTCTCTGCAGTGCTAACTGGCAGAAACTCGCAGGCATTTTTCACAACCCTGAATCATTCCTGAAGTTCAACATACATGATGGAACTGCCATGCAAAGCTATAGACCAAACAAAAAAACTCTCTGGGCACAGGCTAAAATCAGGTGAAAATCCTAACTAGTAGATAGTGGATTTTGAATGTTGAATTAATATTCATATTGGTTCTAAATGGCCATGGAGAAGAAAGATGTACTTGACCCAACTGCAAGCCTCTCCTGCAGTGCAAATTCACTCATTCAGTTTGGCTGCTTGCCAGAGTCTGAAAGCAAAATATGGGATACGCAGCTAAGAACACTTCAGCATGGAAAACTAATTTTTAAAATTACTTAAAAGCAGGATGAGGAAGACTGAATGGGAGTGGAAAGTGTCACAGAAGATGAGGTTTTTAGATACAGGCTCAAATGTACCTACCTTTTTAACCAAAATTAAAACAGATCTACCACCTTACAGCATGAACAGATCATGAGGAAACCCATTTTATGAAGGAAATAGCCAGCTAGTTACATGCCAATGCTGGTGACACAGTCTTTCCAAATAAAAAAATTGCTCAAGTCTTTCATTATTAAGTAGAAATTTTGCTGAAGGTTTTGAAAGACTTGATGCAGCAGCTGTTCCTCAGACACTATATATCAGAAGTACACTTGCATGACTCATATAGGCTTCAAAATTCCTATAGGCAATCTTAAGCATGCAGAGATGGCCAAAATGACTGGTAAGGGAAATTTCCTGACACAGCTTCAAAACTTGAAGTCACTGATAACTATCCAAATTGACAGAATGGAATTCCATTCCTGAGCAAAAATACTAATCAAAACTTCAAGTATCATCAGAAGACTTGGGTTTGGAAATGAATGAATTCTGAGAGAGGCTTGATTTCATGTTAAACATTAAATCAATGTTGATGTGCCAATAGTGAATTAAAGGGCTGATAAATTCTATTACATTCTTTACAGCAATTGTCACTTCAAAGTTGTCAAGGGAGTCAGAGTGGATATAAATTTGTAGATGAAAACAGTGGTAAAACAGGTAGCCAACAGAAATTATGCAAAATGAGATCAGTGTGCTGATGATTCTCCTGCTTTACATAATCCAAAAAGACTGCTGTTGATCAATATGCAAAGTCTGAATAATTAATTTAAACTAAGGAAAGCTAGAAATGTCTACCCTTCTGGAAACTGGAAAGCTGGCTTGCTTCGCTCTAAACAGTCATTAAAAAAAGTGCCAAAAAGGGATGCCAAAATTAAGAGAATAGATACCAATAGTATCTGAATTGTTACGAGAAAGGTTGGGAGTTTAATATGCTTTATCTACCCAAAGAATGCTGAAAAAGAAGAAAGGAAATCATAATCATAGTCAGAAAATGCACTTTGTGTTCCAAGTGAGAGCAGTACAGCATTACATTAGAAATTAATTATCAGTGTTATCTTGACTAAGTCTCCTTGATATGTGGGTGGATGCAATGTAAGTAGGAGATGACATTAAAGTAAAGCCTTTGGAAGATGTGTTAATCATCACTTATTTTCTCTAGGAATGATGATTGTGGGCTGTGACCCACCCTTGACCATGGAACTGAGGAGCTGGAAGTGCTCTGACAGAGGCATTCCTGTCATATACATTAATCTCCCTTGCCTCCAGACAATTCAGTACATTCAGAAAAGTAGGCATGAACACACCTTTATCACCACAGCACAGAAAAGGTAGCATAGTGGAATGAATGCTTCACACATCTCCAAAGTAAGAAAAAGCAGGAAAAAAATGGATAATGATGATAATTTTTTTTTAAATCACAATTTGAAGTGAAGTAATAGTAATTATGGAGTTTTTAAATGTCTTTTGCTGTATATGGGCACATAAACCTTTTCAGAAATTCAAATTTTTTCTTCTTACTATACATATCTCTAATAGATGCTAAACCTGGGGCGTTTACCCTCACTAAAATGAAAAGCATATATTTAATAGCCATTGTCTCTTAAGAACTGAAAGAAATTCTGAAACATATGCACATACTTCCAAATGCTTGAAATAAACTTTCTGAGAACGACAACATAAACCAAAAACGCAATCTCTTTCTTTGTTCTAAACATTCTTTGGTCAGGATAATTGATACCTTTACAAGAGATAGCCAACTGTAGGTACTAAGAATTAGACCTACAGGAGTAGATTCTCTCAGTAGATAAGAACCAGTTGTTTTCCTTATATTACTAATAACCACTGGATCAGTACAGCTGAGCAGTAATACCATCAAGTATTCTCTTAAATAAAAATAGTCACAAGTTCATGTGTCTGCACAATCTGGCTTTTATCTGGTAACAATAGTTAGTAACTTCCTTGCAAGTGCTTGCCACCTGTGACACATTTGGCTCACTACAGTCCATTAAAATGACATTGAAAGACTCTTGTATACTCACGTATCCTATCTAGAGCTCATAACTGTTTTTTATAAAAAGTCTAGAACTCTGAACTTTCTACATGTGGGCCACTTGATTCTGTTGAGTATTTTGAAAATCTGAAGCTAAGAACTGTTTCCTCAAAATCAATTTCATCCCTCCTTTTCATTCACAGCTCTATTTGTTAAGCTGGGGATAAGCAACACTACATTATTCAACATCCTGAGCATCAAAAAGAACACAGGACGTTCTTCTCTCCATATTTTTTGGAGAACACAAACATACTTTGGCACCTCATATGAGGAGAGAAATGAGTACAGATGCTGCGGACAGTACTAACAGCCTAAACCCCAAAAAACTTAATAAAACAAGGGGAAAACACCAACACAGTCTTGTGTCAGTTTAGCTTTTCTTGATGATTACTGACAGTTGTAAGTGATACAAAGGTGAAAAATAAAATCCCTCTTTGCTTGCTTCCTCCGATCTTTAGATACAGTTGAATTTTCCCTGCAAAAACTCTTCTATGACAACTGTCCATCTGCTGAGCACTCTGTCTTTTTTACTGTTTAAAATACAAGAGATTAAAACCACTTCATCTTAGCAACAGGTTAAACACCTGAATCTCACATTCTGTCTCAATAGAAACATTTTGCAAAAGTTACTGTAACTGGAGAATTTCAGTCAAAACTAGTCTAACCTGTAACCTATGAAATCTAATGGCTCGTGCAACGTCTTTTAGCAGGCATACTTAAATTTTAAAAAATCAGGCAATAAATTTGAACTGCAAGAAGTTCTGAGCTAGAGTAAAATAACATGCCATGACACAGGAAGCAGCTTCTGAAACTAGCCATCAAGTACACAGCAAAAAACACTCCAAATTTTTTAATACACTAAGCACATTTTTAACACAATAAATGTATTACACACTATTGACATAAGGAAGCTTTATGACTGACAAGCATTCTTTTATCAGCTGAGGTTCAGAGCAGTAACAGATTAACCATCAGTTTACAGAACAGCCATGAAAAAACACAAATTATCCTACCTCACTTTATTCTACTTTACCTCACACAAAAGCACCACCACATCTGTTACCCAATTTGTACAAGAACCTTATGAATTTACATTTCATCTACTGTTACATAAAGAGCATAAACAGCCAAGTTCAAATATGTCATTTCTGTTACATGTTTTGGACCTTACTACCTTTTCCTTAGCCCAATTCAGATCCACAACCAAGAGCAATGTAGGAGTTGTTCTACACTCACACACACCCTAAATACAGCAAAGCTCAAAGGATCTTGTGGTGTTTTTGTAAGAGCAGTGTAAAAGACTTAACAACATGTTCAGAAAATAGTAACACTTCCAGTTCAAAAAAAACCAGCAATAAAATAATTTTTCTTGTTATTACAAATTACAAATGTTATTTTGGTTCTTTCCTCAACCACAGCCTAGAAGAAGTTACTACCAATGATTTTATGAAAACATAAAAAGCATCCAAAATGCTAAGCACCAACTGTTTCATTTCTTGTTAGTGACAGTTTTTCCTCTTTATTTCAAGAGGCAAAAACTTGCCTGTTCTGAATATATTCAAAAGTCCTATTCATCAGCACTAATGTTATTTATTTGGAATACCAACACTAGACAAATCAGGAAAAAATTCTCTTACCTTTGCTTGCAGTAGCCAGGAACAACTGAAGTAAAAGGACTGCTTGAACAATCCTGAATCTCAAGAAAATGTCCTGAATTCTGCCAACACAGCAGTGCTGTTTTCCCCAGGCAACCATTCTAGAAGAAATGGATAAATAAATAAACCACAATGACTAGAACACATGTAGGTGTGTGGACATTATGACAAAATCTGTTTCCAACATGAGCATAAATCTTCTTAGCCTTGTTTAACTATTGGGTATATATTGCACAGAAACACACAGATACTCTGTATATTGCCAAGAACTAAGAGAGAAAGAGAGGTTTGATCAAAGGGGAAAAAAAATCAAAACCAGAAAAACCCATCCGAGCTCTAATTCTCCAAAGACTACAAAATACATCAGAGCATGGCTATGACTCCATGCACAAATAAGACTTTCAATATTTGAAAAACAAACAAACAAACCCCTCCAAAAGATTCACACACAACAACAAAAAAAACAACCAAAAGCTGACAGAGCAAGCATGGAGAGGCTATCCAAAAGCTTTATTAATCTCAGTAAGTATGTAAGAAAACACCTCTTCAGTCCACTACCCACACATTCTCTCATGTGACACTTTAACAGCAACACTATGAACTAAGTAAGAAGCAAGATCTTCATTCCCAATCCTCATCTCATTATCAAGGCAAGAAGCTATTGGAAAAAAAAAAAAAGCCAAATGCCACAAATCACTGTGGCAAGTTCATGAACAACATCATGAAAACCTGGTTTATCCACCCTTCCTCATAGTGATGGTTGTCTAAAGTGAGCAACAGGACAAAAGAAAATGTGTAGTAAAAAATATGTCTTCTATTATAACATATACTGTTCTATGAAATAATTTTTAAAGATCTTTTCAAAAAAAGGTACATCTGAATATTTTGCATGCTGAAAGAAGCCTTCAGGTGCTTTTTGCATGCATTAATTCTTCAATAATATTTGCCATCACGAGTTGGGTGCATGTGCAAGTGCATTGGTTGGCACTCACACTGCTCACAAACTGCACTGTACTTCTGCTCATGCTGTGTCAGGCTGCAGTAGCTTCCCTTCTTTTCAGGCAGTGTAAATGGTGAACTCAGAAGTTTTTAATTTTTTTAAGGTTAGGGCTAAAATGTAATTTTTTTTGGAAGCATTCACACAAATGTAAGCATTTATTAATTTATAATGGTTACTATGGGCTGAAATCTGCAAGTTAAGTGCCACAGGAATAAACTAAGAAACAGTGAAATTGCTAAGTAATTGAAACTTTGGAAATTGATCAAACATACATGCAAATAAATTAAACACATATAACAACATAACATATAACAACATAACATAGAAAGCAGAAAGTAAAGGCTTTTTACAAATTAAGAGCACTGCAACATTGTTGCCAGTGTTTTCAAGAATTATGTAACACACAATACTTCTAAGAAACAAAAGAGCTGACAAAATAAATCATATGCAAAAACAATGGTCATATCTAATATACACAGTCCTATGCAGGGGCAAATCAAAACCAAACAAAAACAAGTAAAAAAGGCAAGAAATGTAAAAGGTGGGCTAGCTTTCTAAAATCTCCAGGAAACATTTCAAACCTGTCCTCAGCTTGCTCCTCTGAATGCCTAGAAATTATGTATTAATAAAGTTGTTCCACCAGCAAACTAAGTAGCAGAATTACATTAATTATCCTAAGAAATTGGTAATGAAAACTGTTGTGCTTAAATACACCTGACAACTTCAAGGAATGTGCATTTACAATGTAATTTCCTGGGGTTAAAAGAGATGCTTATCCAAAAACTGTGTTTCTTTGCTTACTTACACTTCCCAGATTCAAATTAGGTCACTTCCAAGCAAAACCAAGCTGCATATCTGTTCTCCCATTTTATGGGGAAATCTCTGCTTTTGCACACGAAACCATCTATCCATAGTGATGTATTTAGATAACAAAACAAACACAACTTGCAGCATCCCTTTTCTCTACTACCTAAACACCAGGAGTTGAAATGTGAATGGGATGGAGCCCAAAATACTCAGTGGCATCCACAAGGGTAGCCATCAAAGCTGGCAAGTAATGAGGCAAGCTGCTTGCTTTGTCTCACATATGATACTGATTCAGAACGCTCCTACATTCCCTGCTTTTGGTTTTCTCCTTAAGCCTCAGTCCTGCAAACAAATACACATGAAATGAGCTGACTAGGACAGAGGTTTATTCCTGAATCACCAAGCATGTCTTCTATTCTATTTTGTTTGGCAGAGCTCATTAGACAATGATGTTAGTGTCCCATCCCCCAGAAAGAAAAACTGCATTACAAAAGTCTAAATTTGAGGAGCCAAGAAATTCATGGTACTGACTCCAGCCCTGTCTGAGCACTCTGTAGCCCTGAGGAGTTTGAATGGACCTTCCTCTAACCCTGGCATTTAAGAGTGAGTTTTGCTAATATTTGTCCAGTGTGTAAAACAAAAGGCTGTAATAAATACTTTCTGTACATTTAGGGTTTTATCTCATCTGGGTTTTTTTGACATTGTTGTCACTTCCTGAGATGGGCCTGGCAAAGACAAATAGGGACAGAGTCAGAGCTTCTTGTTGACTGAACACAGTCAAGAACTTCAAAATTATTCAAAGCTATGAATGAAAATTAATGATCCCAGGCAAAGCAATAAATTCCAGATAGCAGGAAACTGAGTAAATGTATAAAGTGAAATACTGACATGGTCACAGCTCAACTGACTTTTTGCAAGACTTTGGACAGTTACACTAGCTCAAGATTTGTTCCAATGTCGAGATTAAATATGCAAATAAAAGAACTGGGAAAATAACATTTGTGTTCCTTTCTTTTTGCACCAATGCTGTTTAGACACTACCAAAGAAGAAGATGCTGCTAGCTTTGATATGTTTTTTAAGAAAAAAGCAAGATATAAAATACAATTTCACCATATCTATTCAAATAACGACCATACAATATATTCCAAAACATTTGGCCATTAGGTTCTTCTCAAACTTATTTAAGCCCTTTTCTGTATTAGAATCCCAAATCCTTATTCTTATGATCCTGAACAGTAATGTAATTGCAGATATATAGTTGTGGACATTATAGAATTAGGCATAAGGGGTTCTTTTCATTTGTTATTAATTTTGCTCATTTGTTCAAATGAACATTTGTGTTGTTCTTCATAATAGATGAATACAGAGTGACTCAGAGAGCTCAGCATAATTATGTACACTTTTTGCAGTAGGATGAAAAATTTTTGCCTGTACATCAAGCAAATCTAAATCAGGACCACAGTTACTGAGCCATTCAAGCGTGGGAAAGAATTTTATGCACAGACTACAGGTAAAGATGTAACCATCTTTTGACTTTCTCAGTTACAACTAAGTCATTTTTATTTCCAAAGAGCTAAGTGTCTGAAGTAGATGGCAATACAAAACATTTCTTTACAGTCAGCAGAAAAATTGAAAATAGAAATTAAAGGCTCAGGCATAAACCTGTTACCTTCTGTTTGCTCTCCAATGAAGTGTGTTTTATTTTGACCAATGACAACATTGTAGCATTGATACCCAGGTCTCACAACATTTCACACCATCTTATTAATTTGAAAGTCAAACTAGAATTGACAGTGCTCTTCTTAAAACAAACATACTTTGAAAAATTGATTTTTTTTTTGCTTGTCTGTTGTGTTATACATGTCACAGTTCTGCATTATTATCACATTCTTTGCAAATTAAAGATGTTAGTGGAAACAAAGACAGGAAGACGGTATAAAAAGGAGCCTGTATTCTTATAATTAATATTAATTAGCACATGCCATGCTATTTTACTTTACTACTTTCCAAGTGTGCACTCATAGGTGACATATCAAGACATTTAGGACTTACCTTCAGCAACTGCCTGCCTTGTACTACAGCAGATATATTTTCATAGGATTAAAGACAAAGAAAGTGCAAAACATAAATACAGCAGTTGTGTTCTACAATGTATTTAGTTAAATCACTTTTGGAAAAATATATCCAAATTTCACAATTCCTGTTGAAAATACATATTTACTGGCAGTCTTTAACATTTAATAAACTATTAGCTCTTTTATGCTAAGTTTTAGCTAGAGCAGGTTCTCACTGCCAGTGCATAAACAGCTGGTTACAGAAATTCATGTTGGAAATCATGACCCAAAGCAATCATTCATTCACTTCCAATCATGTTGTCTACTCCTGCACTTCAAACTGCTTTGTTCAAGCCACACTTATTTCAACCATAGTCTTTGGGTCTCATTCTGTCTTCTGTAGTCATCCCCTACTAAGACTTTGGATTTCAATAAAAATATTTCCCACATTTATAGAATCTACTGCTGAGGAGGAGGGCAATAATGAATGGTAAGCTTCTGGCTGCTCTTCTGTGACATTCCACCTTATTCAAGTCTGTACCAGGTGATAAAAAGCTAAAATGAGGAGGAGAAAGACATCTTACTGCCCAGGTATCAGAACTTCTTGATGTCTTTCCTTTCAGAAATGTAAGACTCTAGACTTCTTCCATCAACTCCTTATATTTTCCAGACTGGAACCAAAAGGCAGTAAAGTTTTTATGTTATTTTTAAATTTTGGCTGAAGCAACTTAGATGTAATAGGGAGGACGCTTATGTTGGAAACTCTTGTGTCACAGTAAATCTTGGCACATACAGAATTCACTGACTTAACAGCAGAAGTAGCACCATTGAGTTTAAAATGTTGTTCCATGGGGGGGGGGTTTATGTGTTTTTTTTTCCAGAAGACAGTAATAGGATTATTACTGTCTGATAATAACTTAGTTTTCATTAATTTTCTCTAGTGTTAATCATGTCTGTAAAACCTGTATTCTATATAGTCACCATGTTCATATAGTCACTTGATGTAAAACACCAGCTTTTCCTAAGACTGTAATGGTAATGTGTTCAAGTTTAAGGACCTTCCTCCTGACATAAATCTTGACTGTTTTCAAAGATTATTTAATATTTTACTTTTTAATAAGTTGGCTTACAAAGAGCAACAAGCCACTTAGGCACAGACATCAGTCATCTGCAAAAGTCATAGCTGGTTGACTGAGTTCTTAAGAGAACTGAACAGTTGGATGAACCCTCTGAGAAATCCATTCCTTTGTTTAGCCTTTCAACTGTTGCAGGATGCTGGCATTAGAAAGGCTTTTTAATATATTTTATTTTATAAATGCCAAGCTGTGCAAGCCAAGGTCTGCCTTCAGTTTGACTCACAGAAGTCCCCTTAGATTCATGTAAAAGCGCAAACCTCATCACTTAGGTGTGTGTAAGTGACTGGGGAGTGGAACATGCTATTGGATGGCTCTCCATTATGGACCTCCGTGCCAAAAACCTGCACTTTTGCTACTTAATTCTCTTGTACAGCAACTTGTGTCCTATATACTGTAAAAATAGGACAGGGGACAATTACAAGCAAGTGTTGTTTCCTCTTACGCAGACTGGAAATGTTTCACCTCCTCATATCCAGTTGTCACCTGGGAGATGAGCAAGAGGTCTTTCTCTAGCTCTTATAAAAGTTTTACACTATCCAGGAAATCCTTGTCTGCATGGTGTAGTCCCTCAAGAGCACAGAATTACCCACACCCTCTATTAATTCTAGAGCAAACTCAAAAGCCCTTCAGTGACAATGCCTGAGCAGGTTTCCTCTTAAAAGAGTTTACAAAGTACGGATGAAGCATGACAAGCAGAGATGCAATAAAAGTAGTTATGTTGTCACAAGTCTGATTATTTCAACTTCAGACAGGTTGTTTACATTTTCCTTAATACTCTGGGGTATGGAAGTTTATAGGTTTAACAGAGGGAAGAAACAACAAGATGTGTTCTGCGGAGTAGAAGATCACACAAAGACAAAGGTTGGTGCCTCAGAAAAGATTAAAAGAATACTATGCATTCACCTTGAGCCATATAAAAGCATGAAAAAAGGTATACAGAGATAAAAGCACAAAAAGGTAGATAAAAAGTTCTCAAAAAACCTTTGTATTCAGTTACAGGACTTGATTTGATGCAGAGACAAGGAGGGAAGGACAGAGACTTTTCTAAACCTCAAATATTCTTATCAATGAACAATTTAAGCAGCCTGTGAGGAGTCAGGTGAGCACCAGGCATGCCAAAAAGAAGACTGTCCAGCTCATGCTTTCAATTTTCTTACTTTTCAAAAAAAAAAAGAGTTATGAAAGCTTCATTTTACTAAGTGGAGGAAAATAAAAAGTAAATATTTGTTTCTGCTCAGTTTACACTTTTCTTCCCCATTCTCCTTTCCAAGCTCTCTTGGCTTGAACAGCAACACCCTAAAAGAGAAATTACGCTGTGATTTCATCCTAACCTTCACTTTATGGACTTAACAGGTCTCTTGGATCTTGCACTTGGAGCTGTTAAAATTTCTCTGGGAGCTAAGCAGCACATTATTTGGTGGAGGTTTTTGGTTGAAAGAGGGAGGGTGGGGTGTGGGGGTGCTTTATAACAGTCTCTCAGACTCTATCAGTCAACAGCCCAATGACCAAAACTGATAGTTTGTACCGCAGAAATAAAACTCATCAGTTTGGAAAGATGGATGCACAGAAGCCAGTGTCCTCCAAAGTCACACTAAAACTCTGATACAGAATATGGCACCACTACCCTACACAGCCTAAGGAAATACAGTTCATGTTGGCACTTCAGTCTCCACATGGGGTAAATATTGAGGGAGCCTCTGTTAAGACATTCTAGGAAACAGGGTTATGCCAGAGCAGCATTCTGGGCCTCCTTTAGCACCACTCCTCCTCAGGGTTCAATATATGTCTCTGCAGGGGAACAGGAGATGATGGTACCATTGCCCACGTTAGACTACTACAACTGAAACAAGTTAGTTAATAGCACACATTCATAAATACTTGAAAATCATCACATAGGTGATGAAAAGTTTATTTAAGTCTGAACCGTTCCTGTGTGCACCCCCACAAATGTATCAGCTCAAAAAATTTACTTTGTACAACTACACTCCACATAGCTTTTTTCACCACCACCACTTCTATAAAAAAGTGATAAGCCTTCTTAGAAATCAACCTCAATCACCACATTGCTGACTTGCAGAAATATAGATGAGGGTGAAAAAAAGAAAGCATTTTTAATCCAACTTATATGAATACATGGACTATGCTACATAAGAAATGGTGGAACAAAGTCACTTCAAAACATGAAGCCCATCAGAAATCCATTCAGTCAGCTTATGCCCATAATTAATTTTGTGCAAAAGAAACAAAGGTACTCAAAGTCTCGCTGGGAATCTACAACTTAACCATGGAATTTGGTAGCATTCACAATCAGGCATGCCCAAATGTCTAATAAATCCAGGCAGAGAGGCACAGTCATTTTTTTTCTAAAGAAGGAGACTTATTAAGAGACTATTTTGACTACTAAAAGCATCAGCAAAAGATGATGAGTTTTGTTATGTGTGCACAATAACATTTGCATAATTATCATAATCACATTACTCCTTGTCTTTCTAGTTCTACCATTTCTAAAAGTGTCACATCTTGTCAAACATGACAACTTCTGGCAAACCTTCTGATGGATCTCTTGGACCTTAACTCTTCAATGATTCCTTTAAGAAACACCATAAATGAGAAAACAGTGCTTAATTTGTGAGGGGTTTTTACTTTTTTGGTGACTAAGGCATTGGTTGAGATACTTATGTAAATTTCAGAAACAGAAATACTGTGATAAGTTCTAGTAATTTTCTATAAATTCTACAGATTGAAAAAGTATTTTAAGTAGATTGGGGAACTTTATAAAGTGTTTCTTTTCTATATACTGTCTCACCTAGTATAACTGACATTCTACAGTTTTCTTTTAAAACAAACAAAAATAAGCTAATCATGTTACTAACTACACTTTTTCTATGAGCTGTTAAGAACACCATATTTAAGCAGCCAGCAGAAGAGGAGCTAGAGCAGAACAACAAAATCACATTTTTATAAGGCAGTAGCTGAAAAACAGCTGTTGTGTCAAACACTATTTATATTTCTGTGCTACAGAATTCATCAATAAAAGAAAGAGAGAAAATGCTGAGTCTGGGACTTGAATTGCCAGATACACTTCTAAAATCCTGTATCAGTTCCACTGCATAGCACCTGCAATAAAACTGTCCTGAAGTTGCTGTAGGTAGCACTTACAGGTGGAGTAGCTGTGGTATACAAAATATTCAGCCCACAGCTGAAAACAAATACAAGTGACTCATGCAGGGAGGAGTTTGAGATCCATTTTTTTTGTCATTGATTTAATGTCAGCTACAAAAAACCCCTTGTCCATCCTGAACAATAATAAATTTCAAAGGTGTTTTGTCACAAAAGGAATGCAAGACTCCCAAGTGATTGAGTGTTATTAATTACCATGTAGTTATACAAGCCTATCTTTTTTGTAGAGCAATTACAGATCCTTTCCAAATTGTAACTCCACCAGGAATTTATGACTGGAAAGAGTAAGACCCTCATAATCGTGAGCACCTATCTAACAAATGAAACAATCCACTCTGTTCATGTTCACAAGCTGAATAGCACCTGCCAACAAATTAATATTCTCTAAATCCTTGCATCTGGAAGAGTAAAGCTTTTAACTGAACCTAGATATACAAAACCACTAATAGAATTAACATTTATCAGAAAGCTAACATTTCAAGCCAAATAACATGATTTATTCATACTAATTCTTACATTGAAGTCTATGAGATTATTTGCATGAGCTACCCTCATTTTGGCCTTCAAATAATCTAATCTAATATTCCACTGAAAACATAAAACTTCAAACTCTAGTGTAGTGATCAGTTTTAAATCTAAACTGTATTTGCCAAGGCCACTGATCATATTACATATTAAGAAATAAAAATGCTGCAAATTTATCAAGAGTTATTCTCCCATGAACTCCCAAACTTTCTCAATCTGCCAGCACTCTAGTTACTACTGGAAGACCTGACTAAAAAGACTCACAGCACAAAAACTGTCTAAACTGAGTAATTAACTTGAGAATGGGAATTTAATCCTTCATCTCTCTCCAGCTAGCCCTAATCTGAGCCAATTTCTATTGTATTAGAAACATAAGTCTAACATTAAATTTGGAAGGCACTGAAGAAAAAATAACGTGCTAACAAACTCCATTTGACCTAGAGAATTACCTTAAGATACTAAAGTAATATTAATGAAGATACCAATAACAATAGTTCACTTGGTACCATAGTAGAAATAACATAATATTATCTTACAGTGTAACTAGAAAATTTTGTGGCTCCAATTTGTATCTGAGCAAATTTTGTTTATGTGCAATTTCTTTCCTTCATCTTCTTTCACATCATTCCATTTCAGAGATTTGTCTTCATCAGTAAATTATAAGTGTATTTCCACAGTGAAGACAATACTTGGAGATCCTCCTAAAATAATACACGTTTTTTGTTCTTTAGTTGAAATCAACAAACACACTACTGGTCACCTCGAAGAGGAACAAATTTTGCTTGTTTCCCCCCTGGAAACAGTTACAGAAGTATGCTTTCCACTTGGGAATACCGTTAAGGTGGAAAGCTTAAGCACAGGAATATCAGCTTGTGCAGTTCTCTTCTAGTGATGATGTACACTGTTAGCCTATGCAAGCAAATGGGAGGAACATGTTCTGAGCAGTCACACATAACACCAGATTTACTTTTTCAGTACAAGTCACAGAACTGAAGACACAACTAATTTGCTTTGGGATTGGTATCTCTTAGATCTGGAGGTTGTAAATGCTATTTTGGCTCATGTTGAATCCCATTCCAACACACCTTCAGCGTTATTCTAACTGATTTAAGCAGGGAGGTTGGCCCAGATGACCCACTGTGGTTCCTCCCAACCTTACCAATTCTGTGATTTCATGTAAGTCAAAACCAGCCTATGCTTGTACAATCACACATTTAATTTGCTGGATAAGCATACTTGAACTAGAACTACTTTGCAAACATTTCTTCCCCATTTCCACATAAATCAGTGCAAGAAAATAACACAGAAAAGGCAACAGAGTTCAGTAATGTTACAAATACTATCCAGGAATGACAAAACCTATATATTTCCAAAGCAAAAATAAATTCAGTCAAGAAAGGATGCTTCCAGTACACTTAGCCAGTGAACATGACAAAAAAACCCCCCGCAGACAAACCCCACGCTCGAAATAATTATTGTGCACAAAAGGTGACTCTGAAGATATCACTTTCAGTGATACAGCTTTCCTTGCAGAATGTATGCGAAAGAAGCAGGGAAACTTTTAAGCTGAATATATTCTCTGCGCCGGTTCCCACAGAAAACGGGTGTGAGGGCAAGCCCCGACCCAGTCCAGCAATACCGTCCCAACGGGACGCTACCCTGTCTCTTCGTCTGAACCGCATTCAAACCCGACCAACGCCTCTGCCAAAATCAGTCCCTTTTGAGGCCAATTTGAACACGTTACTGCACGTTTCTCGCTGTTGACTGATTAAGCACTTAAAATAATGCTGGAAAGGGGAAGGAGAGCTTTCCACCGGCAGCACCGAGAGCGGTACCTGGCGAGCGGCGCGGCGCCGCTCAGGACGGGGCTCGGCCGCGCT
>VZRX01022466.1:0-16009 GCA_013398075.1 Notiomystis cincta | reverse complement strand
GGCCCCGCGGGTGCGGGCGCGGTCCCGGTCCCGGGCGCTGCGGCAGCGCCTGGGGCGTGAGGCCGGCCCGGTGCGGGCTGGGACAAGGCTTGGGGACGCTTGGTGGCTGCACACAACAGCTCGGGAGAAAGAACTACAGCTGCGAATAAGCTGTTTCACGTTCTTTAATGGGCAACGTGTTCAGCGTTAAACCAGCCTTCTCTCTTGTATAGCTTACTTCACCATTAAAACAGCCTTAACTACATTAAGCCCTAATGTAAAAGTAGTTTTTCACATTTAGCAGTCTTCATTGAATTTCAATGAGATTCATACCTTCAGTCCGTTCAGATTATTGGTTGTGTAAATGATCCTCACTATCAGGACGGCAGAAAGCTGCAGCTATGCCACTCCTCTTCCCCTTTTCAATTGCTTGGAATGAAGCATATTCTGAAAAGGCAAGATTTTCAATGGCTCATTTTATACGAAATGTTTAGGAACTACTCCTTGCATGTCGGTTGGAGATTTGGTCATTAGGCACTGCTGAAAAAAGACCAAAGCCTGGGTCCAGGGCATAGCTGGGGAAAGCACATCCAGAGGGAAAGGCTGGAACAACTCTTCTCAGTGTTACTGAAAAGATAAGACAGGGACAAATTCTAGGAACTCCACGGGTCTTCCTGAGGATGCAAGGTGTGATGAGTCCACCTGATGACCATAGTTTTGTAGACAAATACTTGCAAAGAAGGAATGGGGGTAGATGAAGAGGCTTGTTTCATTTTGCTTATATCAGTGGTGTCTTTGGATACTTTGGAGCTGGCATCTAGTCGAACACAAGGCCAGTGCTTTTGCAATTCCTCACATAGGAAAAAAACAAGAGGAATTTGTCTTTCTCTGCATTGCTTAGTGGAATATCTTTCACTTCCTCAAAGGCTTAAGGGCCACAAACTCTGTTCTCTTCCTAGCTTAAATCACCTGTGAGAATTATAACTTCTTTGCTTCTGATCTGTTTGTCTGAGGTCAATGAGGAAGAAAAGAAAAATTGTCCTGAAGTTAGTGCTAAGAGTGTGATACATAAGAATATCATTTGTCTATGAAAGTATTTGCCTAGTGATTCTACATCAGTGCTCTTTTGGCACACCCACAAACAGTGTGCTTTACCAAGGTGGCTTAGTGGTGTCTCAGAAAGGCTAGAAGGTTGAACAAGGCTGGAAACTGAAGCCCAGCTTACTCCTGGACACCTTAGCCATTGGCAGTGCAGGGTTAGGAAGCTTTCTGTGTTGCTTGTCGTGTGAATAGTTACTGGTGTAAAGATAAATGGAAGTCTGTCTCTGTCTATCCAACACCTCTGACAAATGATGCAATGGTTTTGGATAAAAATCAACCAGTTGCTGAATTTTCAAGCACTGAAATGTAATTGCAGGCAGGAGATTTACTTCAAAACACCTACTCTCTTTTCACTCAGAACAAGTTAATTTACTAGGAGAAATTACCATGCAATTTACAAAAGGAAAACACTCAATTTATATTTCTGTTTACTTAAACTGTGTATTGCATACAGCTGGGCGGTGTCCAGTCACACATAGAGAAACGAAACCGAATTGATTTGTCATGACCTAAAAGCTAAGTAAAGAGCTCAATTCCCAGTGTTTTCGTATTGCTGTGCTTAGCTGGAAAAGCCCCTGGAATCTTTCTATAGTCACTCAAATACCAGTACGACATCTGTACAGTTCTAGGACTACACTGGATCTGGGCAATGTTCATGCAAGCCAAAGGCAAACTCTTATGCACTTACCCAGAAAACAGAGGACTTGAGCAGGTCTGAGGAACAAGCATAGATAATTGAGTAACAAAGAACTTTTCAATCCCACTAGTTTTGTCATGTTTTTGAGAAAACGCCAAAAAAAAAGGGTTACGTTAATTCGGATTGCTCAATGCCTCCTTTATTGTGCTTGTGCAATACTGAACACTGGTTTAGTAGGAACAGCAGGTAATAAATGCAGGTTTTAGAGAATATACTTCCTCGAAGAAGAATCTAATTTTCCCTCCCCAACCAAAGTGATCATATGAAAATGTCTTAAATAAAATTAATTTTTTTCTGGATCTGGAAGACTTCAGAAAATGGGAGCACAGATACCTTAAACTGGTGGTGATATCCAGTTGGCCATGAGTTGTGCCAATGGGAAAATACTGGATTTCAGGGGTTTAACAACTGAATTATTTTCACCTGTGTTCAACAAGACTGAATGTAGAAACCCCAACAACAACTCCAACAAAGTCAGTGACTAAATTCCCATTAACTTCATCTTAGCCAGAATTTCACATTATGCTTTCTAAATGGTTTGGGATTTTATTATTATTACTACTACTTTAAACTCTTTTGCTATTTGTGTTTGCACATGTATACATGTTTCCTAGGGAGATAAGACATTACTGTGACAGGTTATGGTATTAATTTCATGTTTATAATTCATATGTCCAAATGGAATTTGTTCCAATTATATAATTCATGTCTTGGTAGGAAAAAAAGCCATATGTAACTGACAAGAGAAAGAGGAGAGGGGAGGTAGTGGGAAAACTAAGGTCCATTTCCCTCTTCATTTATGCTGTGAAGGTTTGAAGCTGTTGTTTCACAAAGGTGCTTGACAGGACTTCACTATTTCTTAGTGAGCAGGACTGGGAAGTTGCTTTGCCCTCTGATACATGATTGACCCCAGGGAGCATAAATTTAGGGGAATGACTATTTCAATGAGTCACATTTATATAATACCTTTTATGTCAAATCTAGTTGGTCTAAAGACAAAGCAAAAATGATAATTTCCATGGCTCTTTATTTTGTGGGGTTCTGTCTTCTTCTCTATCATATGATAGGTTTCTGTGAACTCCAGAAAGTGATTGGAGGTATAAAAAGCAATTAAAATGGTTACACTTCTCTGTTTCATATATAAATATAGTCCTTCCTGAAAATCACTCCTGTTCTATAATATCATGTACTAGTTATCAGTCACATAAATTACAGATCTTTGGGTAAAAAATATGTTAGGGCTTTTGTTTTAACTGATGGTATCCCTGAAGATTAAATAAAATTATCTATGACTCCTTCGGTCTATTTTCTGCTTTCAGCATTACAAAGACACAAACAACGAGTGAGCAATATTAGGATAAGGAAGTGATACAGACTATCTATGCTGCTGAAAGGTTTTTAATCAAGGGGGGAGGATCTAAAGCCTAATCTTAAAACTGCACATATTAGGCACAAAGTTGAGAGTTTGATTTGTGAAAAAGAGGCTGCCTCTCATATAAATTTGTGCCTGACCAATAAATCTGTATCTTACAAAAGAGTCCTTGGAGTAGAAACACCTATCTAACATTCCAATAGAATAACTACTTATTAATATTCTCTTGTCAAAAAGTAGCATATAGGTGTGGGTACCATGAGTGTAGTGTTTGCTGAATGTTAACTGAACCAATATGTAAAAGAAATCTTTTAGATATGTAATCATTAAATAAGGAGGTTTAGTCTATCCAGCTGTGATTTTACACATTGTCAAATACTGAGTACAACACCCAGGGTAAGATTTCCTCTTGACTGTAGTAGTTTCTTCATGAAAAAAAGAAATATGTAGTATCTTCCTTACTGAAAGTCCAGGAAGGATATTAAAATAGTAATAATAAAAACAACTGTTTCTCTGTGATTAACTTCTAAGCCTCAGCTCACCAATGAAATATGCATTTCACTACCTGTATCATTACTGATGACAAGTGATATTTATGTTCACCATGTTATTGGGCACTGCTGAATTCCACATTGCAGGCTGTCCTGCTTGCAAACATGCAGCCATGTCCTGTCAGACTGTATTCCACCTAAGTGTCCCTATTCCATTTACATTCCAAAATGGGAAAAAGGTGGAGGCAATTTGTTAGGTATCAAGAAATGAGCAATCTTTGATACTGTCTTCTTTAACAAAATTCCATGTACCTCACATGAAGAGTGAATGATTTTATGTAGCAGCAGGATGAGCATTCTGTTCTGTTGGGTGATCAGGCTGTCAATACTTCGCCCTCTGCAAATGCTCTCATGCAACACTGCATTCTGTGCATTGAAAGCCTTCATTATTACCTGCTGGACTAAAATGTGAACAGAGCACAAACTGAAATGCAAGAAATGTCATTTCAATATAAGAAGATATTTTATGGTGAGAGTCACTGAACACTGAAGTAGGTTGCCCAGACAGCTTGTGGAGTCTCTACCCTTGAAGATGTTCAGAAGAAGTCCAGGCATGGTCCTGGGCAACTGCTGCAGCAGCCCCTGCTCTGAGCAAGAGTTTGGACTGAACTGTCTCCAGAGGTCCCCTCCAACCTCACCCAGTTTATCACACTGTGAAAAGAACTTCTGCTCACACTCTGCTTTCCCTTAGAATAAAATACACTTTTGGCCAAGCAAAGGACAGTGATCCTCAAATTGTAAAATACTTGAGGGTGATGAAAGGGTCACGTACCCAAAAGCTCAGACCAAGGTGCTAATCAACATTATGGGAAACTACAAGGAAGGGTTGCCAAGGAAAGCAATTCTGAAGAGAACACCTGGGAAGGACAATTAAACCTTTCAATTCTCTATTTATGGCACTCACTCTCTTTAAATTGTACTGACATTTATATTTCCATGAAATAAACATTTTAAAGGAGTTGTAACTTGTCCATAAAAAGTAAGTCTGTGTGGATTTTGGCAGGCAAATTCTCATTCTGGGAACATTTCACATTTTTGCTTTTCTTTTTTTAAAACTTATTTTACAAAAAAAGCTCTGTTAACCTCTGAAAATTGACACTGACTCTAATGGTTCCACATTAAATGCTCTTGTGTAGTAAGACTTTTATCATAGCATTGACTGTTAAAATAAAGCCAAGGAGGTTACTATACCCCTGTTGATTCCTATGTCTGTGTAACTGGTAAAGCAACAGGGAAGGATCTTTTTTTATCATGGAACACTTTTCCAGTGTATGGTCTGCAGTGTGTATCTTTCACGTACTAGGGAAAGGATTTTAGCTTTCATGCCAAGTCCTTTCACCCCTGACAACACTTTTTTTGCTTTTCCTGAGAGGAAAACTTGTGTTCATAGCTGTCCTGTCTTAACTCTGTTCTTGGCTTTGCTGTATCTTTTAAACAAAGTATGTATATCTCAGCTGCAAAATGAGAGATGGATGTTGTAAAGGCAGAGTAAAATGTAAGATGCTGTCATGTTTTGAGGAAGGCAATCTGCTTTTGGTGAATCGAAGGAGAGGAGATTTCCTTCCCCACTCAATTCTATAATTTACCCCCTTGTTTTGCAGTTTTGATCTCTCCCCACTTTATTAAGAGTGACTGAATCAGGGAGTGTGGTGAGACTTTGGAAACTGTTGCAGCACTTCTTGAAGACCTTTCTGCTGAAGTTTAAACTTCCTTTTCAACCTTCTCCATTTTTCAATCTTTTGCTAATTTGGAAGAGAGGAAAGTTGTTCTTAAAAGGTCAGCTAAGGCACCCTGCCTTTGATTTTACACCAGCATAAATCCATTTCACAGTGTTTGTTTTTAATCAGACTAAAACGCTTGGGAGAAAAAACAAAGTTTAAAAGTTTTTTTTTTTTTCAGAAGAGACCTTCCTCCCTGGCTCTGCCAGGGGTGCAGGAGTATATACACATGGAAGTCACAAAGCTCACTGTTAATACTGGTATTCTGCAGAGGAGACATCTAATTTTCCAAATGCTTCAGTGTATGTAGACTTTGCAATAAGTGATATCTGAGTTGAAGACTGGAATTTCAAGCACTATCAAGCAGCAGCTTCTGGGACAGGCTGTGTGCAGCTAGACAACCCACTACAGGCTGACTGTGTTTCAACAAGCCTTGCATGTGGTTGGAGGCAGATGCTCTGCATGGTGAGAGCCATCACATAGCTTAACTTCACCGGGGATGTACTGAAAACACTGGTGGTATGTGTGATGGAAAGGGACAGTGAAATGGTAGACAGTAATTAGACTGTTCATCTATAGAATAGAGATAATATTCAACCTTTTTCTGTATGTATCTGTTGTTTGATACTGAAATTCTTTTTATTTAGTCTTTTAAAGTGCTAACAGTGATGTTAACATGTGGTGGTGCCTGAAATCTTTTAGTCTAAGTGTACCACAGGAGTTTTAATAAACCTCAGCACTGCCATTAGTTGTGATTTGACTGATGTTCTGAATGCTCTGTGCAGAAAATCCAGTTCTACCTAGGTCTTATTATTATCAATATTAAATGTTAAACAAATTATAATACTGATGATTGAGATAAAAAAAGAAGAGCATAAAGCCTCACGTGCCAGGAAATTAATGTTTCTTTTAGTCTTCTATGCCTGTCTCATCAAATAGTTTACAGTGTATTTTTAGAAGCTGTAAGTCTTTCACAAAACTGGTTTTTATTTTTTAAAAAATAGATTTTCCAACTGAAATTACTCAATCAAAAAAACATGTTTTTATAATAGAAGTATTGCATTTTGTGTAGTTGGGTAACCTTGTTTTGCCAGAGTTGGCTTTCTGTAGTCCCTAAACTTGTCTGGGAGGTTTATTTTGAGGGGGGGATTTGTTTCCTCGGTGGTTTTTTTTTCCTTGTGAATTATCTTTTATCACCTTCAGATTTAGGCTGGCTCTGTCACAAGCTTGGATGTTACATAATTTTCTAAAATACATTACCTCCAATATTAAATTTAAATTTATCAGGATCCTGAATGTTTATATTATTCAGTGTAAACAGATTCCAAGTAATAGCATCTGTATTTCAAATATAGTTCATTCCTGTTCAAATGGTCTGGAGAAAGTCTACACAGTGTTTGTTTTGAGGACTTAGGTATTATTTGAGTGATTAATAGATCTTACGGAAATCTTCTGAACACAGATGAAATACATTCTTTGTATTTTTCTTTTGGATGTCAAACTGGATATAGTCCTGTCTTTCAGAAAGACCATGACTTTTTTTTAATTTATTTTTTCTTTAGGATCTTTTCTGGGTGATATTTTATTTTCTCTTAATTATCTCACTCTTTGGTTACTGTACTGATTATAGGTTAATTTTTGCAAAGACACAAAATGCCCATTACTAATATTGAGAGAAATTTATTCTGCCTTTCAGCAAAGGCCCTGTGGTGGGGCCATTCCAGACGTGATCCCTTCTACCTCCAGCAAAGTACTGAGCAGAGACTTCTTAATTCCAATTTTTATTAATCTGTTTGCCAAATAACCACTAAGGTCTTAAGAGGAGTTTTGTTTAGCCCTCTTTATTCAGAAAGGTCTATTCAAATGGAAATGGATTGGCAATGTAGCTGATTACAACTGGGTTCTTGGGTCAGAAAATTATCATGGCCACGGCCACAAGTAAATAAATAGAGGGGACATAAGACAACCGTGTTACATGTCTGAAAATAATATTGCCAAACTAAGCCAATGGCCAGCTGAGATCATCATGTCAGCTGACACCTGGAATTTACTTCAGTAAGATGAAGTTTTGCTGAGCTTGGCATAGGGAAAGTTGCTTTAAGCAGACAGGATGGATCTAAAAATGGTCCTCAGTTCTCCAATAATACTGTGGAATGCAAGAATAGTATAATGAAAAAATAAACAAGAATATAGATGTCTATATTCATACAGTATAATCTAATTTTTTTCTCAGTAGTTGTGTTGGGCCCTACATTCCCAATTATTATTAAATTCATTGCACACTAAGATTCATATATGATCTTTGGGGACCACATAAGGGGACCTTCCAATAACTTTAGGAATATTGTATTTGCAAAGTCTTTGGGCAATACAGTCTTGGATACCTTGCATCTTTTTGTCTTCTAAATTTTTACTTAGCCACTTATTAACTGTGGTTTCTTTGTTTACTGATATGTACATTTTTCATTTTATTCATTGATTTAGTACATTAAATATTAACCCACAGAAATATTTCAATTTCAAAATAATTAGTCATATTAAACTAATGATTGGTTCTTTAAAATATTAACTCGGCTTTACAATATCACCAAAGAGTTGTCTTCAAGGTTTGTCTTTCATGATATTAAAATATTTTAATCTGAATAATTTGATTGCAAATGTATGACATCTGTGAGATAGTTTCTGGGATCTCTTTGTTTCAGAGATTGTATCAGGCATAGGAAATGTGAGAATGATTAAAGTCACTAAGGACAAGATAAACCAGAAGTCACAGAGAGCATCTGGTATGTGTTTCTCTCTGCCCCATCTGTATAGTTCTCAAATTCCATATTTTGCAGCATCGTGGAGTGAGAACATTTTCTGAGCTGCACTAAAAACATTTTAGCAGTGGCAGTATATTGTAAAAGGAAAGTTATTGTTGCTTATAAAACGGAACAGAAACTATCCTGGAGCATGTGGTGGGTTGGCCTCCTCCAGCTGCCAGGCATTGACCCAGCTGCTCTCTCATTTCCCCTCCGCAGCAGGGCAGGAGGAGAAAATACCGTGGAAAACTCATGGTCAAGATAAAGGCAAAGACATCAGTTACCAATTACCATCACAGGCAAAACAGACGCAACTCGAGCTGGGAAAATTCAGTTTATTGCCAAGTAACTTTGAGTTGGATGGTGAGAAATAAAGGAAAAAAATGAAATGCCTTCCTCCCACCCCCTGTTTTTCCCAGGCTCAAATTCACTTCTTCATTCCTGACTCCTGTCCATTTTTCCCCCAAGTGGTGCTAGGAATGGGGCATGGGGCTCATGGGCAGTTCAGGACAGTTCTTTGCTGCTACATCCTCCTCATACTTTTCCCTGCTCCAGTGTGGGTCCTCTCCTTGGGCTACACTCCTTTGGGATATACCTGCTCCAACACAGGTCCACCAAAGGAGACACTTCCCATCAGAACTTCAGTGTTGATACCTGAAGTTTTAGCTCTTATATTTTCCAGATCAGTACTGCTTGAGTGTATAACTCTAAAACTCCATGGCCTGTTAGTTACTGTTCTCCCATTTTATTCAGNATTGGTTCTTTAAAATATTAACTCGGCTTTACAATATCACCAAAGAGTTGTCTTCAAGGTTTGTCTTTCATGATATTAAAATATTTTAATCTGAATAATTTGATTGCAAATGTATGACATCTGTGAGATAGTTTCTGGGATCTCTTTGTTTCAGAGATTGTATCAGGCATAGGAAATGTGAGAATGATTAAAGTCACTAAGGACAAGATAAACCAGAAGTCACAGAGAGCATCTGGTATGTGTTTCTCTCTGCCCCATCTGTATAGTTCTCAAATTCCATATTTTGCAGCATCGTGGAGTGAGAACATTTTCTGAGCTGCACTAAAAACATTTTAGCAGTGGCAGTATATTGTAAAAGGAAAGTTATTGTTGCTTATAAAACGGAACAGAAACTATCCTGGAGCATGTGGTGGGTTGGCCTCCTCCAGCTGCCAGGCATTGACCCAGCTGCTCTCTCATTTCCCCTCCGCAGCAGGGCAGGAGGAGAAAATACCGTGGAAAACTCATGGTCAAGATAAAGGCAAAGACATCAGTTACCAATTACCATCACAGGCAAAACAGACGCAACTCGAGCTGGGAAAATTCAGTTTATTGCCAAGTAACTTTGAGTTGGATGGTGAGAAATAAAGGAAAAAAATGAAATGCCTTCCTCCCACCCCCTGTTTTTCCCAGGCTCAAATTCACTTCTTCATTCCTGACTCCTGTCCATTTTTCCCCCAAGTGGTGCTAGGAATGGGGCATGGGGCTCATGGGCAGTTCAGGACAGTTCTTTGCTGCTACATCCTCCTCATACTTTTCNTTATCCTCAAACTCTGTCTAGCCTCTGTTCTAGGTCAGCCTGTCCAGACATCCCTGTGGGCTTCCCCTAGAGTGCCATGGGTATTCCTGCCTCCACAGGCAGCAGTGTGGATATCTGCTCCTCCATGACATCCTCACGGCTGCAGGGCCGGCTGCCTCACCGTGACCTTCGCCACGGGCTGCGGGGCAATCTCAGTGCAGCGCCTGGAGCGCCTCCTCTCCTCCTTTTTCACAGTCCTCCTTCCACAGTCTGCAGAGCTGTTTGTCTCGCTGGTTTTCCTCATGCCTCTCACTGCTGAGGGGCATTTTGCCCTTTCTCACACACTTTTCCCCAGAAGTGCCTCCACGTTGGCCGTGGGGCTCAGCCTTGCCCTGCGGTGCGTTGGTTGGAGCTGTCTGGAACTGTCAGGGTCTGGCACGGGGCAACTCTCCTGCTCCTCACAGGGGCCATCCACAGCCCCTTTGCCACCAAAACCTCTCCACCACCACACAAGGCATTGCATTAAAGTTCAGGGTTGCTTTTCAGACCGTGGTAAATCAGAGTTTTCTGAGCCCTGTGGGGTTGTGTCAGTTTGAGAACTGCTTTGAATGAGCACGGACCCCTAGAAGTCCTCCAGTGAGAGACTGACACTTTGGAGTACAGACTGTCTCCCAGTGCCACAAGATGTTGCTGAGACAACAGGTTTATTTAATGATTCATGTGGCAGTTGCACCCTGCACTGGAAATAAACTTCCACCGTTGACTAATGAAGTATTTTCACAAATTACACAAGTTAAAAAAGCATGATTTGCACAGCCTAACTTGATCATTTTGCCAAGAAAATATATCAGACTCCTGTAATTACATTTTGTATGAAGAAAACAGACCTTTGTTTTACATGGAGCCAGAAAAATTGGCTGTTTTTCTGCAAAGCTGATAAAAATGTATTTCTCAATTTAGTCAGCTATCTCTAATTCCATTTACTTTACATATGCTGACACTTCAAATTTCTTTTATGCATACTGGTTCTCCAAAGTTCTGTTAAAGATATAATTGTGGCTTAAAAGATGCAGCTATTGAAATATAAAGATGTTATAAAATACAGAAAATGTAGATTCTTTAGGCCCTGGTAACTCATCTAATCCTGGTAGCAGATGTTTCAGTTCTGTCTTCAAGCTATTGTAATGCTCCTGGTGGGACAAAAGGAGGCTTCAAGCCTTCCTGTATGACCGGAATTTATTTTCACAGTTGATAGCTGGAAACCAAAAACCTTGAAAGTGCTTATCTGAAGATACAAATAATGTAACAACAGAAAAGTAATTTTCTGGGAAAAATGGAACTTGCTGCCTAGATTCTTTTTCTGACTTGTTTTTTCAATATTATAGCTCTTGATTTGTAAATATCTCTCCACTTGTAATGTATATTTATGTAATATATAGTATATAATAAATAATTAATATATGAAAATATGATAATATGGGAAGATGTCTCCATCCGTCTTAAGAACGTGCCTTTAATGCCTGATTATCTTCTGTTTGCTTTTGTAAAAATGTAAATTTATCCTGAGTTGCAACCATGAAACATGTATCACTCCTTGTCTGAGGTATGTACAGTATTTAATATCCATACAAATTTATCCTTATCTTTTAGCCATGTGTATAGGTGAGTAATAAATTGTAGTCGTCAATGTGATTAAAAATCTGGTTTGGCTTTAATTATTTAGCACCAGAAATTCATCAACCTTTTCTGAAATGTAAAAACAAAATTAGTTTGATTAGTTTGTATGTAGCCAACAGTGTATTCACCAAACATGACTTGAGAAGTAAACTTGAGTGACTGTTCTTAGCAAGTAATTTAGCTGAAAACATTTACTTAGGTATGAAAAGCACTTTTTAATTTGCTTTTGAATTATTTTCAATTATTAAGTCACTATGATTCAAAAGAAGTAGAAGAGAGTTTCTGATTGTTGAGTAATGGTATTCAGTTTGTTTGGACAAATCCATTGTCCTTGCAGCAGTTTTAAGTATTGCTGGTGAAAGAAGGAAGAAAATTCATCTGCCTGTTATCACTGTGTGGGCTAAACATCCAAGTCTTCACTGGCTGAGATCCATTGAACTCTCATATCTTCACTGACTTCATTCTCAGTGTAAACTGGACTACCATGCCAAATACTTACATGCATTGATACTTCCAGGTACACTATTAACAGAGAGCTTATGGGCCAGACCAGGAAAATGAAAATTAAAACCTATCTTACAGATCTCAGTGAAGTATTTAACTGTTCATGGTTGTTTTTGTTTTCAGGTAAAACAGGTATATGATGCTCAGCCCTTTGTTGAGCAAATCAGGGCCTGATTCTTCTCAAATACTGAAGTAAATCTGGCATGACACTTGGCTAGGTGTTATGCTTACCCCTCTTCCTCCTCTTCCACTGAAAAACAAGCTAAAGGTTTGGAATTTGCTATCAGACATGACTGAGTGGAAGCTTTTTCACAGCTGTTGGTTTCTTGCAGGCTCTAGATATTTGCCAGCAGTGTTCTCCTGAAGGAAAAGGCAATGGCTACTTTCTGGAGTCCATCACACAGGTTACAGCATGGTGATTTTATTAACATTATTAGGAGCCACCCTGCTAGAACAATTTTAATATGAAAGATGCTCACATTTCTTTATAATTTACAACCCCAACATATTTTACTCTATCCTTGAAACTCAAAAAATATTCCCTTGCTGTTTGCATATACATTGATAACCATCTGAGGTTCATCTGCTCTGCACCTTAGTCAGGCCCCACATCTTTTGACTGACTGCAGTTTGGAGAAGAGGATGAAGCATTTCCTGCAGTTGCATAAATATCCCTTTGACGCACACGGTTTTCAGAAATTTTGTTGGAGATTGAATTACAGCAGTTTGAATTGCAAGCAAAATGGGTGGAGCTGGGATAGGAATAAAGATGACTTGGTTTCTTTCTAGTGACTTGCTAACGGTAGATGAATGTGTTTTGGCATCATTCAAAATGTAGGAGAGAAAATCCCTTCTTGGTTCTGGCAGGTTCAGACAAGATCTTGTAAGAGAGGCACAAGAGAGCAAAAAGCTGAATGAGGAGCTGCCCAAGATACTCCCTGGACATAAGGAGATGTGGGCAATGCAGTACCTTCAGGTCTTGTTACTGTGAATTTGTTTTGGTTTGAAATATGTCCCAATGTCAAATCACCAGAGCAAATGCAGGAAGGATGATTCTCACTCCACAGAAAATGACCTACATTGGAAGCAGGGTTTACAAAATGATTACACAGGAAACAGAGGGATCATTTGTCCCTCCTGTCTCCCAGCCCTGTGTTTGGGTGCAAGAGCATTATTCTTCATTTGTAAAGTGTATTTCTGAGTGAACAAACTGTGTTTTTCTACAAAAACAAACAAAAAACTGGACTTATTTGCTCTTTGTTCATTAAAAATCTGCTGCTATCCTGTGCCAAAATTTGTCATATATTGAGTCAGAATCTTGGCAGCTCTCTCTGATCTGTCCCCCTGAATATTCTCTCCATTGTTAAATTATTTGAGTAGTAATGAAATAGAGAGCTGGAAGCTAATACTGCTGCTTTCAACTACACTTTGAATGAGAATCAGGGATAATGACATTTTTACAAATGAATGAATAAATGAGGATTAATAGACACAAAGCTGTGAGGATTAAATAATCGAGAATCTCAACTGGATGGAGAAAACTCTCAAAAAAAGTGCTAGGAAAATGTAATAAGCATTTTAAATAATGATTGTCAAAGATAAAGCATGTTTTTTAACTACAAAGCCTGGAAATTCATCCAGGTTAATTAAATTAGTTATTCCATATACCCAGCTTAGGTACTTTGGTCTCCCATAAGAACTGTAGGTAAGTATAAAGGGTAAAGGTCCTCACATAGTTTTTTAGAGGGAAAAGTAAGAAATGAGAATCCATTACCATCAAGGACTGTATAGAAAGTCTCTGGGTGTACATTAAGAAAGGCAGATGTAAATTCCCCAGGCACAGCTGCTCCCTATTCATGGATATTCAGGCTGATCACACTTACTGTAGAGTCCTTTGTCAATGGATGCTAACCAAAAACGACAGGATTTTCAGATGCAAAATTGCATTTTAAATGGTACTAACATTACTGCTCCATAATAAATAACAGTGCAAGTGCCAAATATACCTGAGCTTCCTCAGAAATAAATAGAAATATCTGGTTATAAAGAAGGCAGTTATAAAGCAATTCAGTCCCTGTGCATATGTGAAGCAGAAGACAATATTTGCTGCTGCAGTTTCCTGTGATGTCTTAGACAGGCTAAAGTAAGTGTATCACACCCTCCATTTTTCTCAGTGGTTCCCCCTCCTCTCTTCAGATCATGTCCTGCTTTGTACCAGCACAGCCACTGCTGTGCCCACCCAGCCAGCTGAGGCTGTTTGCAAGGATAGCTCCCACCCGGGTCTGTGCCTCAGCCCAGGGCAGGAGGGACCACACAGGACACTCCTGCGTGAAGAGTGGAGGATGGCTCTGGGGCAGGAGCTGTGTGCAGCAGGCATGGGGGTGCTGCAGGGTCACTCCTTCCAGTGGCAGTGGCAGCCTGAAGGGCTCGTGGGAGTGCTCTGTCGGTTAATGCAATCATTTCCTGTTCTAAATTTAGTGAAAGGGGTAATGCCAGATATCACCATGTGGTAACTGCTAGCAAATAATTAACAACAAATGTCAGCCAGTGAGGTGTTTGTTGTTTTATATTCAAATTTTGTTGAAGGCTCAGTCACAGAAACAGACATTCTTAGCAAGCAAATGGCACTTATTTTCATTCTGGTTTTGGTGAAACTGCATTATGTCTTTCTCAGCACCTGGTGTTAATGTCCCAATATTTAGATTACAGACTTTTTGTATGGAGATTCAGTTTAGAGGGCATAAGATATCCCACCACAAAAAGTATGCAAATAAAACCATTCAGTTATTGTATGAATGAGTGACTCTCATCTCTATGCCATGTATTTACATCCCAAAGAAACAGTGCCCAAGCTGCAAACCCTGTAAATTACTACTGTGTGCTGGGAAACTTTGTCATCTGCATGGGAGGAGAAGCTGGGCAGGACCTGATGCCTGAGTAGAACAAGTTTACTAATATCTGGGCATCCAAAAACCAGAACAAAAGTACATTTTGTTCTATAAGACACAGTGGTCTAGATCATGGATAGTTAAAAAGAAGATGCTTACAACATCACAGTTTTTTCCACATCTCTTACCGCTTAACATGTGGGGTTTTTTCTGTGAAAAGGTGACATATGAGAGGGTTTTCATTCATTTGACTTCAGTAAAACAAAAGTGGAAAGAGAAAGTACATGTTGCTCAGGATTCCTGTCTGAAGACATCTGGGTCTTTATTTGATTGAGTCAGTGGTTCCTAAGTAAGGTTACAAATCAGTTACATCTTACCATGTCATAATAAGAGACTGGAACTATATATTGCTAGGTTAAAAGGTAAAAGAGACAGAATTTTAGATTATTTGTGATATGAGAATGAGAAGATTAATGATAATCTCAGCCTGTCTTTCAGTTTGTGGACACAGACATAAGAAAAATGTTCATGGGAGACAATACTTTCTTAGGGATCTATTGAAAATGTTGTAATTAATTCACAGTAAAATCACTTCAAATCACATGTATTTGGACTATACATGTCAGGGCTTCTCTTCTCTTCTTTAAGTATCACAATGCATTTCTCATCCATTACAAGATAGAGCTCCTTGTATGTGGTGATGACCTGAATCCTGGTAATTCTGGTCTGTACCCACAAAACTCTTCCCACTGTATTTTGTTAGATTGTAATTCTGTGTCGATTCTGCTTCTTTCAAAAGTGAGACATGATTCATTGTGAAACTTCCATGAAGCCTATTTTTATATTATCTGAACCATCACATGTACCTGGGAAGGTAAAGAGCAGCATTAGTAATGTATTTTCTCATGCACAGCCCTGCCCAATGCAGTATGTACACAGGAAATCAAAAGCAGAAAGGATTAAAGACAAGGAGCCACTGGGATAAGAAAAACAGGTTTGGGCAAATCAGAGGCCAGGAGGCTACCAGAGATAAGGAGGCTCTGGAAGAAAGTTCCCCTTTACTCCCATGTTTGTAGTCCACAAAGTACTGAATGTTGTGAGAGGAGACGAGTTACTGCAACTTCCTGGTTTTTCTACAGGCATCTATTGTCTGTTTAGGCAGAAGCACAGCACTGGGAAGGCAGTCTGT
>VZRX01022464.1:109644-172031 GCA_013398075.1 Notiomystis cincta | reverse complement strand
GCCGCTGGCAGCGCTCCCGCGGCTCTCCGGGCCCGGCGGGTCGGGCAGCGGCAGCGCAGGAGCGGGGCCGTGTCCCCCGCACCGCCCGGTCACCGTGCGGGGCGCGGAGCATCCCCGCTCCCCCGCGGTTGCGTAACGCGCCCGTCCCACGCGTGGCCGGGGGGACCGAGCCCCCCCTGCTTTCTGCGGGTCAGTCTTTCCGCGGACCTTCTTTTAAAAGCAATCCCCCCTCCCAAAACGCGAGTTTTCCCTCTAAATTTTGATCTCCTGAGTTGCGGTCACTTCCTGGTCGTGTTTTTCTGCACCGCTTCCCCCGTGGTTCATACATCGATCAGCCCTTCAGAAGGGAGGAGTTGTGAACTCGCTAAACATAAACAGTGATCGTTATTAGACATCGGGATATTCTCGAATAACGCCTTCACGTGGGGATGGCGTAAGAACCTCAGGAAAGGTTAAAAGTACAATTACAGTGGAAGTGATTTCTTCTCGGAATTACTTCCTCCGAGGCCTAACTTGAAACAATAAGCGTAGCTTTTAATTTCTTCAGTAAACCGAGGTTATTGACTTGTGCCATGCGGCACCCAGTTGGAAAAATCTGCTTGGGTCAGCCGGACAAGTGGGTCTGAGGCTCGTCCTGCGAGGTGCTTCGTGCAACGCCCAGGAGCCGCGTGTGTCTCTGCTCTGGTTTTAAATAACCGGCTTGGATGGGGCTGTAAAGCTCAGCCCCAGCAGCCCGGAGCGTGTTGCGGGCTGTAAAACCCGCCTGCGAGGCTGTGTAATACTCCAGGGGCTGGCCCTGCCCTGCTGGGCGCTGTCCTGGCCGTGCCACAGCGCTCGCATCCAGTTTTGGTGGCTGGAGATATCCAGGGGAGCTGTGGAACAGGCGAACGTGCGGCGCAGGCTCGAGCCGAGAGTCTTAATGAGTGTTTGCGTAGTGCTTCGTGTTTTCTCGGATGAAAGGTTTTACATAATTGGCCATTATAATTGTCTGTCACCCCTAGAGAAGAGCCAAAAAGCCCCCTAAAAAACAAGCGAGGAGGTAGGTAGTTGTCTTAAAAGTCCAAAGTCTGAATGCCTGTAGGTTGTGAATGTTGTTACTGCTCAGTGTGGAGGCAGCAAAATGACTGACTAAAAAAAAAAATTAATCTAATTCTGTCCTCCTTTTGAGCCATTTGATCAGCATCATTGGGACAAACGACATCCTGCTTGCATTTGAGCTGCTTGTTCTTTGGTGCTCAGAAGAATTCCTAATGTGACTCTGGTTCTATTGGTGTTAATTTTGTTGGTTTTGTTTTTTTTTCCTTGAAATCTTAACTGGAAGCCTTTTACAGTGTTTTGATTCCTTTTTAATAAATGGCTAATCCCTTGCTGCAGGGGATGGGAGTGTTTTGAACGCAGCATTTTTGGGTCCTGAGGGGAGGGGGAAGGGAGCGCCTTGTGTTGCTTTCCAGCCGCCACCCGCCTTCCCCCAGCCTGAGTGAAAGGGCCTTATTGACTGATTTTGAAGGTAACCTGCCCAATTCTCCCCTTACATGCTAAAACCCATAAATTTACTGTAGCACAGAGCCTTTGAGGGGAAAAAATGGAATGTCAAGGAGCCTGGGCTTCATCACGAGTAGCCTGGTAACAAAGGCACTGTCTGTTAATTGCATTGTGCCTATCGAAATCTCCCCTCCTAATGACAGAGTAACAATTTAATAGGTGTGAAAAGTTGTGGGGTTTGATTTAATACCACTGTCTTAAAATCATCCTGCATGCTCAGTATGACTAAGTTGTCGCTTTCATATTTAATTGGAGAGTGAGCCGAGGCTGAGGAGAAAGCTGGGGATGTTTCACTTGCCCTAAATGCTCTTTAAAATCTCTTCTCCATTTGGGGAAGGACTGTGAAGAATTGTGAGTGGCTCGTTAAGCTCTAAGCTGCAGCTGAGTGACTTACAGATTATAAAACATCTTTCTGTGTCTCTTAAATTTGGAAGCTCACCTTGAAGCGTGCTGTGGGTGTTTGTCACAGTGTTCACAGACCCTGGTCTGGAGCTCCACAGGAAGGACAGTGGTTTTGGGGTATGGAGGTGCCAAGTTAGGTTTGGGAATGTGAAGTTGGGTGTTGTGTAGTGGATGCTCGACACTGCCTGGGTAATAACACTCCCTGAGGTTCCAGGTGTCAACACCTTCATCACGACGTGTCATTGTCACTTCTCAGTGCCCTGTAGCATAACCAGACCAGCATTTTGGTATAATCCTCACACAGAGGTGGTTGTATTCCCAGCAGAGATGGCCTATTTCAATACTCCCGTTGAAGGTTTGATACCAGGTTTCAGAGGAGAGAGCAGCTTTTCTTGGACCTGATGGTTGAGCCTATAAGGAAGACACAGGACTGATCCTAAACCTATCATGAAAGATAATATAGCCTGGGAAGCATCTCTCTTGCCCTTGTCTGCTGGGATTTTTTTCTCTCTTGTGGATTATTTGGTCATTGGATTTATCACTGGATGTTCCTATCCATGCTTTTGAAGGAAATACTGGTTTAGTGAAAGCTGTGGGTTAGAGATCCTCTTCCCAGCTCTGTAAGCTCTGCAGGAAGGAGGGCACGGGAATGCTGCTTTGGTATGTGTGGCTGCTCCATTTTTATTTGTACCATATTTTACTGGCTTTGTTTTCTAAGCTATTTTGATTCTATTAACTTATTAAACTTAGAATCTATTAAAGTCAGTGTGGCAGTCTTTCTTCAATGTAGGAATGTTGTCCTTTTTCTTTTTCAAATGTCCTTTTTTCACCCCTAAAATATGAAAAAGAATAATTGTCCACAGTTCAGATTCTGCCTGTAATTGTGGGATTTGTATTTGGAATTCACATTGTAGTTGTGGATTTAGTGTTTATTCCCCAAATAACTTTTCTTTTTTTTGTCTTTGTTGTGGAAGGGGAATATCTGCTGTATCACTTGCTAATCCTGCTGTTGCAGTTTTATGCCTAGAGCATAACTGGAGCTGTATTTACCACTGCAGGCACGGTGGTTGGTTTATTTAACTATTTTGGGTATCAAACACAGAGAAATCACAGCAGGACTGGCTGGTGCAGGTACAGGATGAGCATCAGTGATACCATGACCTGGCTGTCCAAATTTGGGTGTCTGCAGCGTCATTGCAATGGGTGTCAGGGAGAGATGGATTAAATATAGCTCAGGTGTGCCCCAACACGTTGCAGCTGCTCCTCCCGTTGCAGTACAGGGCTAATAGGAATGTTTACATAGATCACCTTCCTACACATCCCAGGTTCATCCCCCTCTTTGGTAGCAAGTTGCTGCTGGGCAGCCACATGACTGCTTAAAGCTGTTTGGAAAGTAGAAATACACCACAGAGGGACCCATAAATGGCTGCTAATAAAGTGTCAGCTTTAAAAAAAAAAAATTAGAAATGGCTGACTGGTATCTCGGGGTGCAGAAAATAGTTCTGGTTTATTTTCCATGTGATTAAAAAATAATCCTGCTTTAGAAGCTGCTCTGTCTGCAGTTCACAGCGAAGTGATGGCATTTGGGTAGCAGGGAGGCAGAATTCCTGCCAGTTAAAATCTTGCTGTCCTAATGTGCCATTCTGTGCAGTGCTTGGAAGCTGATATAGAGTGTTCTTCTGCCTTGCAGCAAAACAACTAGTGATTAAAAATTCAGCAGATGCTGTGGTTCACTTAACTACTTGTTCTTGCATCATTCAGGTCATATCACACAATTAATGTTGCTAATGTTCAATCTAGCTTTTTTTTTCTCAAAGAATGGAAATTATCTGAACTACCATGGGATTTACAGAACTGTTTTGGCAGGAATTGGGCTATGCAAAGTAAGTTATTCAGCACTGTTTTTGCCCTTCTCCTAACTTGGAGAATCTTCTTTTGATTTCAGAAATATTATTTGTTCTGTGCCAGACAGGGCTGTAATTTCTGCAGCTTTTCTGACTTTAAAAATCAGAATGTTTTCTTTTGATTGCTTTGAGATAAATGAGAGTCTGTAGATGAGAAGGAAGAGGGGGAGAGCACGATAGGTGTAAGTGCTTGCTTTCTTACTTAAACTCAGTGTTTCATTTGGCCACAGAAGTATTTTTGTAAGAGAATTCTCATTTTGTTGCGGGCAGGGTTTCTGCTGCTTTCAGTACATCCACTTTTAACTTGTACAACTTTGGTTAATAGTATTCAATCCAGGGTGTCACTTACTTGACTTTTAAATTAGCATTAAACTTTACCTTCCCCTCCCTGTGTTCCTTTAATTATGTAAGTTTTGGATTCTTTTTGTAGCACACACAGAGATTCTAGAAGTCTTTTCTGGGCTGCCTGAAAGTGATATTCATGTAGGAAGAGACTTGTGGTTTGTTTTTACTTCTTTCACCAGTTTTTTGCTGGTGTTTAGGAAGCATCTTATCCACTCTCTTTGTGATCAGTGCAGTGGCTTGGTTTTGGTTGCCCTCCCTGCACCTTCTCAAGACTCTCCTGCTGCTGCAGTGGGAGATGCTCCTGGGTGGTGTCCCCTAAACTGGATGGATGTGTTGATATGAGCCTTCATGTCTTGTGCTGTTCTAAGAAAGATAAAAGCCTGACAGCAGAGAAAACTTGCTGGGCCTTTCAGTATCTTTGGGAGGAACTCGCTGTGGTGGGGCAGCTTGAGAAATTAAGTGGAGAATGTGGGACACAAGTGGAGTATTTTGGTCAAGGGCACACATGAGGTTCAGCCCTCGCTGGAGAGCTGCAGCATTGAGGGGAATGTTGTGTCTTTTTACGTGTGAAGTAAGGGGCAAATCCATGATAGGAATGGAAAAGGTGCATTTGTATCACACAGCATATGATGGATACTCCTGTGAACCAGGTTTTGGAGAAGTAATGGGCAAACCCAGGAGCCTTTGTTTACACACGTTGTTTGGACTTGCAGTTCGGGTGACTTTTTGTGATCTGTCAATTAGCACATCAAGAGGATGTATTTTTAGGCAAGGCAGACATTTTTCTTTGGAAAAACCTGTTTGGACTATTAACTCTAAATGTACTTTGAGAGAACTTGTCTCAACCAAGTTGTCAGCAATCAGTTTGAAAAAAATGAAGTCTTAAATATGTAAACCCTCCCCCAGCCACTTCAGTGTCCTGTTCAGAACGATGGGAAAGAAAGATCCAGGCTGGCTTTTACATATTCCTGCTTCCATGAATGCACGTTTCCAATGTGCTGTACTTGCAGAATTGATATTCAGGATAATATGTTTAATCTTCAGTTGCAAAAAAATAGCTTCACACATAGCTAATTCCATCTGCTGGAGAAATAAGAGTGAGGCTAACTTCATCACTTATTTGGGACCTGCTTTTTGCTGTGCTAATTATTATGTATGAACTTTGGAAATTTGCATAATTTTTTGGCAAACCTAAGCGGCAGCCATTTAATTTAGAATTTTTATTAACTTTAAACATCCCTAGCAACTCCTAAGCTACTTCTGGTTCATTGTGTGGTTTTGGTGTTCTACAGGGTTTGATTTTGAAAGCTTCAGTAGCTTCTTTTTTCTTCTCCTTGCAATGACTTTATATAAGCAACAGCAGCTTGCTGCCATTTCCAGTAACTTTCAACCTGCAGTGTGACACAGAATTCCTTCTGTCATTCAGATTAAAAAAGTGTTGAAGTTAAGTTTTTATTAAAAAAAAAAATCGAAAAAAGTAAAATTAGAAGGTAGGTTTTGGTTGCTCTTCTGCAGTGTGAGAAGAGCACTTGAAATATTTTAAGAGTAGATGTGTTTCCAAAAGTAACCTTAGGGAAACTGGGGCATGTCAAGTCTGGTCCTAATTCTGGTAGAAGCTGATCTTATGATGTGAATTTTTAAGCTCCAAAGAGTTTGCATGTAAAATCATCGTTGCAGATAGCTACTAAATATTCTTTCTTACTCAGAGGCTGTCTTTTGACATATTTTCAGCTTCCCAAGGTGTCTAGCCATGCCTTTTCCACTTGGTTTGCTTTTGTTTTCGTGACCTCCACCTTTCACTGGTTTTGCTGGTTGGCAGTCAGTGGAGGTGTATAATCTGTAAAATATTGAAGCAGTTGGAATTTTATAGCAAAAAATGCTGTCTCCTTTATTGGAATGCTGTCATTTGGAGTCAGCTGTTACATGCTGATTTTCTTTTGGAGGCAATAGACTGGATTAATTTTAAAATTTGAACTATTCCAGCCCACTTTCTGTCTCAGCACCATCAGAAACTTCCTGTGTTGCTATGTGCAGTTGCTCTCCTGAGTCTTTGTCCCTCTTTTCTCACCCCTCTTGCTCTGTTGACCACTTAGAAATGCAGTTTCTTCCTCGGGATGAACGGGGTTATATTGCCAGACACTTTAATTCCTCTCTAATTGGCAGAAAGCCAAGCATAAAATCTTCTTCATAAGTCACCCTAGAGGTTTCTTTGTATGTGCTATTATTTTCTTTGCGTGCTAACATCACTGAAAAGACTTTTTCTTTTTTTTTTCTCCTTTTTTTCCTCCCCCCAAGTCTAGACCAGGCATAATTATGTTCGTGTGTATGTGTAGGCTTGGGTGTTGCCACGCTGCAGCCCAGAGAGCAATTTGAAGTCCTTGGGCAGTTTAAGACCAAAATTTCTTGTAGCATCAAAGGCAGCACTATCCCTCTGCATCTAGGGAGGTGAAGTAATTTTCTGGTGTATCTGAACTTCAAAGACAAGCTCATAGCTTGTGCCTGTGGTCTGGCTTTCTGAGATGTGTCATACTGCAGGCTATATTTTAAAAAAAGAGTTTAGACCCTGGGTTCAAGCAGGACTTGTGCTTCAGTGATAGTGGCTAGTGTTGAATTGTGGATTCTCTAGTTCATGTGCTTCCAGAGCACCCCAGTTCTCTGTTCATTTATAAAGCTCTTCATTGAGGTCTTTGTTCTGAGCTTCACCTCTTTGCAAAGTCCAAAAATCCTTTCCATCATGAAGCCTTTGCTTTTGTGTTGGGCCTCTTGATGTTTTTATGTCCTCAGAGCTTCTGTGCTTCCTCCCACCCTGACTCCTGAGACAAACTCCCTGTAACCATACATGCAAAACTGCCCCTTTTTCTCCTGCTAAAGGGCTGCTCTTGGTTTGCCATGGTGTTTATTGTGATTTTTCTCATTCATTTCCCTTCCTGACCTCCTGCACGTGTCCCGGTGCTGGGGAGAGGAGGATCCACTGCTGAACAATGAGGGCATGCAAGGCCTGGTACCTTGAGAGCAGTGTCAGGCACTTGGTAAGGGAATTCTAAAAAAAAACAATCCTTAAATCTTGTTGCCTGAAAAAGGGTTTCTACACCTCAATTTAACCATCAGGGCACCAGAGCTTGCCAGCAGGTGTGGGACAGACTGTGACTTCCTTGCATTTTTTCACTTAGTTTCCTCTCTAAAACAGATGACACTCTACCATTGTTTTGGTTTTTTTAATGAAGTAACTTTATCTTAATAAACAGATGAATGAAGTGATGCAAAGAGTGCTTGTCTTTGCAGCTGAAATCTCTGTGAATCTGCTGCCGCTTCTGAAACTGGGGCTGTGGGAGGATTGCTGATAGCAATGAATCCATCTTCCATGGTGTTAAGTGGAATAAAAAAAATCCCTGTATTTCTCTTAAAGTGCTTATGGATTTTTTTAGATGCAGTAGGACTGCAGATGTAGTCATATTAAAATCTAAACCAACTCGCTTCGAATTGGTCTCGCAGCAGAAGGAGCTGGAGACGTGACTTTGGTACAAGTTACTGGGAATTCTGTTTTTAATGCAGCTTTGCAGCCTGTGCTGTGGATGGGAGCCCAGAGCTGTCTGAGTCATGCTTCCTCCGTGGACAGGACATGGGATGCCACCAGCAGTGGACTAAACCAGTTTTCCTAATGATTGCTTTGTTCAGCTTTAGCTACTTATGGGGTTGTCAAGATGGTGTCAGCTGATGTGTCAGCTGGAGGCCATGGGGTAAATTGTAGGATAAAGAGTAGTAGTTTACATACCTTTGTAGCAAATGTCTCTGCAGCATTCTGCACACTCTTCGTGCCTTAAAAAGGGTTTTTTTTAGCCCTTTTTCCTCTTTTGGAGCAGTAGATGTATGGAGTGAAGAAAGAGTTGTTGTATGGATTTTGTGAGGTTAATGTGGCTTCATCCCTAACCTGACTGAGAATCCAAGGAAATGAAGGCACAAGTGCATCCTGCAGGGATGGCCCATTTTCTTAGGGAAAATGTTTTCAAGAAATTGGAAAAACTTAGGAAATCAAGGAACAAGTGAAAATTGAGTGAAATACACTCAATTGAGTGAATTCACTGAGGGAAAATTGTTGCATCTGTAGTGGACCTATACAGAGCAAGTTTGTTGATGTAGTTGTAATAGTGCTTGAAAGGGTTTTTAAATTTGTTTTTAATTTGTTTTTTATTTTAAAGATTTGAGGAATGCCCCCTATCCCCTGGCTCTCCTGTGTGTTCCTGGGGTCACAGATAAAGAGACTTTACTGGGATATATGTAAGGCAGAGGCTGCTGAGAGAAGCCTTGTCCTTAATTAGACCAACGGGTATCACTGGGGTGGAGGGGAAGAGATGAGTGAGCTTTTGAGCCCGAATAAATGTCAGATTGTATTTTATCAGAACTGCAGTTTGGAATCAGAGATTCACTGAGTTTCCATTTGGCTCTGGGGTGTCTGGGGCCTTTTTGCATCTTCCATCTCTCAGCTGCAGTTATGGGAAAGCTGCATATAGCACTTTACAGACATAAAGCACAGCTCTTTAGGGGAAGGAAGGGTAAATGACCCAGGTAAAATGAGCCAGACTGGAGTCAGTAAAACTACCCAGAGTGCCAGCAAGTGATACCTGTGTCCTGAGTTGAATATATTCACTTCCCAGTGGTCAAGCCCAGGAGGATTAGTGAGAGATACTTTAACTTAAAGCTACTAGGAACAGCAGTGCTTTTTTTTTTTTCCCCTCCCCTCTCAAAAGCTGTTTGCTTTTACTAAAATAGCTAAATGCAGGCATGATAAGCCTAATATATATGTGTGTGTGGGTACCTGAGAAAGCATCCCATTAGGTAACCCTGTAACTTTCTCCTGAGATGCTGAGAATATACCTTTGCTGCCAGTCAGGGCCAAGCCAGGCTTGTTAGCAGCTTGTAAGTGACAGCCCTACTTTGCTTTTGTGGGTATTTTAAGTGATGAGGGTAGCAGAGCTCGAGGGAGAGGTGATAACGTCTGTGCTGGTTTTCTTCTTGATGGGGGGGTGGCGGAGGAGGAGGAGATAGGACTAATTGCATACCTTCCAATTCCAGTTACTTCATTACAGAATAATCATTGGAGCAGCCCTGCAATCTGCTCTGATAGCAGATAAGTGGTGTGGCTCGAAGCACTTCAATCTAAACAAAACTTAAGTGCTTTTTCCTTTTTCCCTGGAGTGAAACTGTAATTTCATTATGTGAATGTTAGCCAGGACAAAGTTGTTTTTGCAGCTGTCATGATGATTCTCTGGGCTTTGTGTTAGAGGTATGTCCCCAGTGGATGTAGCAAAAATATCCTAAAATACTGCATTCCCTTACCTGCAAGCTTCAGTTGAAGGCTCTCCAAGTGTTTGCCAGGTGAAGATCTGTTTAGCTTTGACGTTGGATGTCTCAGAGGGTTTAGATATAAACCAGTGAAGGTTTGGATTATATTCCTTTCCATAGGAATACATGTTAATTAGCTTCTCTGTCTGCATTAGCCCTGAAATAGTCAAGTGAAAGAGCCTGAGCACATCTCTGCTGCTTCAGAATACGAGTCCCTGTGGTGAGAGTGGTCACGTTGAAGCATTGCCTCATTTTGGTTCTCTGGTGTAGAAATGGTGTTAAATACAACCCATGTGATGCAAAAAAAAATTATCAGGCAGAGCTTCAGGGAGAGGTTTTGCCTTTCTTTGAAACGGGGTAAAAATGAATTGAGGGCTGAACCCTGGGAAATCATAAAACCCTAGAATGGTTTAGGTTGGGAGGGGCCTTCAAGCCCATCTCATTCCAACCCCCTGCCCTGAGCAGGGACACCTTCCACTATCCCAGGTTGCTCAAAGCCCTGTCCAGCCTGGCCTTGGACACTTCCAGGATGGGGCAGCCACAGTTTCTGTGGGCACCCTGTGCCAGGGCCTCATGAAATACCTGGAACTGCTGTTGATGACAAAGATGACTTTAAGATACCAGTTAAGGCCACGAGAGCACCCAGACAAGTGCCTGGACTTTGCACAGTGCAGTACTGGCCAAACCTTAAACTCTCTTCAGGCTCGTTTTTTCTGGACTGCCACAGAACCATTAAATCTGATCCGTTCCTAAAAAGACAGCTGACTGTGCAATCTGAGCCACATAAAATTCTTTGTCTCTGCTTTGGACTTGAATGGAAAAGTAGTTTGTTTTCCCATTAAATTGACCTCAAGTGTCTCTGCCCCAAAGGGGGTCTGTTCTTGCAGGCTCTGCTTGGCCAGGAGGCAGAGTGTGCTTGGCTCTCCCTGTGTTTTGCTGCAAGCCTGCTAACTCACTCCAGGACAATGGGAGGATGGTAATGCACTAAGGCAGGTATTTGTTAGCAGGTTAAACATTTTGGGAAAGAAAACGCAATATACTTAGTAAAAGTTAATAGTTTTGTGAGTTCAGGCTTGGTTGTGTTGGTTGTGACTTGGCTGATAGGGTTGATCGTGTAGATCCAACTGCAGCGTTAAGCTCTGGGAATAAATAAGGTGAAGTGGTGGTGAATTTCAAAGGATTAAAGAGTACAAGGGCCCCTTAATTGAGTCATGCATTTTTAGGGTGGCTTTGAGTGGGAAAGGCCCAAAGACTCTTTGCAAACCAACCTATGCATTGTGTACTGTAGTGGATCCATGCTTTGATAAGAACAGCGTGAATTATTTAATGAGATGAACTGCATCACCTTTTTTAAAGGTGTTATTTATTTGTTCATACTGGGGAGAAATACATTTTCCCTGAGAGTCTGTAGCTGATCAGACTCCTGAATCTCTTTCTAACCACTGATGTTGCAGGGAAAGGAGGCTGGCAGGCTGGATTGGGTATTGCCTAAATAAAAATGAGGTTCAAGCCTGCAGTGTAACCTGGCAGGGCTGCCTGACCCCCACCTGCTGGGGATGTTGACTCACTGTGCTCTTTGCCATGGTTTCTTTGGGAGAAGATTTTAGGATCTGAGTCTCATGTGGGAGCTGCCACACTGCCTTTTAAAGTTGTTGGGTGCCTTGACGTTGTAGGGAAAAGAAGCTAAAAAATGGGCTATGATATCTTTCATGCTGGCCAAGCTGCTCCAAGGGTAATCCAGGTGGAAAGGGGCTCACCTGTGGACAGGAGGTTCAGCTGCATAGTCAGGAAGTGTCAGCAAAGCCCAGCTCCTTCCTGTGAGTGGGCAAAGCTCTTCCACTTGTAAACACCATCACATACACCCAGCCTTGGCTCTTCCCTGGCTTCTGTTTGCCCTTTAATGGCTGTAGTGGGCCTTGGTGCTTCCTTGCTGTCCTCCTGGTGTTTGACTCAGGGGTTTGATGGCCCTCTGCTGGAATCAGCACACGGGAGGGGACTTGGTGAATGTCCATGGGTTTACATTGGTGTGTTCATGACCTGGGATGGCTGCACTGGGACTTCTCATGTGCTTCCATATCCAGTACTTAGTTACCATCCATCTTCACTGCAGAAAATGAATTGAAGGCAAATTGTTACTGGAGACTTTTCTAGGGAAAAAGTTTTTAATGAGTACCTGAAGGGCCACAATCCTGTGGATTGTATGTGGTGTCATGTAGCTGTGAGCAGGTTTTCCTATTGCAGAAGCTGGATTGATTCCTCGGGGCTGGATAGCATCTGATTTTTATGTGAAGGAGGGGGAAAAGCTGTCTGACTTTAATCTGAATTTACTAGGTAGTTAATAAGAAAGACCTCTGCCCTGAGTGACTTGCTCAGCCTGTGTTGTGTTGCAGGAGCTCCATGGAGATGAAGCCTGCTGGCTTTATATTCCTCTGAAATCCAACTGGCTCAAAGTTGCTTCCAGAATCTCATCCTCCCTGGTACTTCAGGCTTGTGACTGGGTAACTGCTGAGTGTTAAGGGTTGTGGCAAAGCCTGGGTGCTTTGGTGGCTGAGGTGACATTGGCACGTGGATCTTGTCCTTCAGGTGACAGGCAGAGGCACATTTCTGAGAGCTGTGTGCTTCTTCCTGTCTCAACCCTTTGTCATCTGCAATTTGTATTTAAAAGTAGAGGGATTTAAGTTGTTTTCTGTGCCGTTGTGGTCCGTGGGAGCAGTTGGCTGTCGTGGTGTTTGGCCCTGGAGCTCCTTGGTGGGCGATTGCGTAAGCGAGCAGGGAGTGAGCGAAGGTATTTGCAGCAGTCACTTGGAAACTGGGATAATTCAGGTCTCAATCAAACTCAGGCTCAAACAGGTTGTGGAATTTATTTATACAACACCACTGGGGTGTGTGACACTGCAGAGCCAAACAAACAGTGGTTCCCAGCCCCAAGGCTTGTGTTGAGTATTAGATAACGAGAGATGGGGTAATTACAGCCAGGGACATGGGTGGAGGGATTAGAAGTGGGTGAGGGCTACATCCGTGTAGAGAACATGAAATGTGCCTCATTAATGGCACTGTTAAGAAACTGTGGGTGCGTCTGGGGTTATGGGAAGGCTGGAGGTCAGCTCTGCAGGAGGAAGTGTTGGGTTGTTGAGTGAGTTATTGGAGACGCGTGGATTAAGAAGGGAAAGCGGAAGGAGGCAAAATGAAACCAGCCAAGCGTACGGGGAGGGGCTGGGTTTGCGTGGAAGCCGACGTACAACAGCAGTGGCACTCCAGGGGCTGGAGGAATTTGGGTGTCAGAGCAGCCACTGGGAATCCACAGCTGGACCACAAAACATTCGTGCTTGGTGAGAACGGAGAAACGGGTAAAGAAAGGGGTTCACTGTGGCTTCTGGGGGCTTTGTGGCCCCTCCTCTCTGCTGTCTGTGCTCCCTGGGCTCTCACGGTGCCAAATTGGCTTCTGCCCAGCCCCCTGTAGTTTTGCTGGGCTGTTTTTGGGGTGTACTTGATCAGTCAGCATTGAAGACTGTGAATTTGAGGTTCTCCACGTCAGCAATGCATAGACTGTTGTGCCCTTTGCCCTGGGCAAACCAGATCCTTCAGGTTTTAGGAGCTGGGTGGTAGTTGGTAACACCATTATTGTGTCACTAATTTCCTTTTTCCTTCCCTTTTGCTCTTCAGAAATGCCATTCTCGTGAGTGTGCAAGGAACCTACAGAACTGTAATGTCTAACCCTACATGGAATAAGAACTCTTGGAAGGTACCACCCTTTTTTAACTACATGGCTTTGTTACAGGTTGAGTTAATGATGCTCTGATCTTTGCTTCAAAGCTTGAAATTGAAGAACTGTGTCTTATGTAATGCTGTCCCTTTGAAAGGGCTGACAGTGCTGTGATCCTCCAGTCTCTGATTTCCAGAAAAACTGGGTGCAACCCATTACTTGGTTTGGGGTACTGAGGGGCCATCCCTGTTTCTCTGTGGATGATGTCTTTAGGCAGTTCTGGTGTTGCCTTAGGAACAGATGGTGGTTTCTATTCAGAGAGCTGAACTAAGCTTTCCTCATCCGTGGTGGCCATCCTTGGAAACATATTGCCCTTGTTTTTAGTGATGCACGATGGCTCGCCTGTTTCTTCAATTCACTGACCTTCTGGATTGTCTTTCTTGAGGCTTCTAGGCATATTTATGAAGAATATTGTGATGAAGTGCAGCTACACTTTAACATTTAGATGGAAATGTCTTGGCTGTTCGTGCTGCATTAACCAGCTCTCAGGCGTTGGCTTGTTCCGCTGTCTGATCCCGCAGTGATGCCATAATACTGAATTTTGGACTGCCCTGTACATTGCCATGGCAACAGACTGATGTCACACGCTCAAGGACATGACTTCAGTGCACGATCATGCAGAGGCACAATCAGATTTGTGGAGGAGAAAGCTGACTAATGCACATCTCAAAAGCAAACAAGGGGAATGCAGGTTACAGCTGCCCAACCAAGGTGCCTCAGTGTGAAAATTCCCCCATTTGGAGGAGGGGCTGATGCTGTCTCTAAGACAGGAGCAGTTGTCTTGATGAGCTTCTCTTCACCATGGAGAAGCAGATGACTTGCAGGTCTCCTATATCTTAAAAACAGGTGCTGGAAGAGATCATAGTTTCTGGGGTGGGGAAATACTCTCTGGTTTCAGAGCTTTGAGAGGGCACTGCTTTGTTTTAATTTTAAAGAGCCTCTCAGTGGTCTTGTAAGCACCCTGAGAACACTTCGACTTGCTTAATGTTGTTCAAACAGTTTAATTGGTTTTCCAAAGCTTTTATTTTATCCATAACATGGAAGGTGAAAGGGGAACTCCGCATCTGCATTATGGTCACATTTTCCTATATCCTATTAGCAGATTCCAAGATTGTTTAATGTGATCTCCACCCATTTCATTTGGCTGCAACCTTTGCTCCCATGAAAACAAGGCTGATTGTTCTGAATTGCTGTGTGTATGTGCTTTGGCACGGCATGAAGGTACCTATAATAACACAACCATTGTCTGGAAAAAAAGGCAGTTTGCAGTAATAACTACAAATAAAAGGGTGCAGTCCAGGGGCAAGACAGATAATGGTCATTTTCCCACCCATTGCACAGGGCAGATTCTCAACATGGTCACCCCTCAGCACGACAGGGCTGTGGGCTTTAGCCTGGGATGTGAATATTGGGAATAAGGGACTGAAATATTTGCATGTTGTTCCAAGTTTCTCTTTCCTGGCCGCAGTTCCATTGCTCATATCTACGGATGGGGAGACTGAATGACTTTTGCACAATGCAGTGTTTTATTTGCATGCTGTGAGCAGTTTAACAAGTGTGTGTGTGCTAAATGAAGCATTCCCACTTTCAGTTAGCAGCTGACGCACCCTTAAAATAAAATTTTTTAAAAAAATTGAAAAAAAAAAGGTGCCTTTAGGTTGAACAGTGGGGTTTTGAGGGGGGACATTGTGCTGTGTGCTCGAGCGGATGGTGGGTCGTGCCAAGCCTGAATGCTAACTAGAAATGCTGTGAGATGCAGCAAATAACCAACTCACACTCCTTGGTGCTAAAGTAATTTTTGCTCATCTCTGCACTTTGTGGGATAAAAGCTGTTATAGTGCAAGATTTGGAAGTAACATAATTGTTTTAAATGCTCTGTGTCACAGGAATTGAGGATATTTAACAGAAGCTGGCATTTCTTGTAGCAGTTTGGTTGCCTCCCAGGACAGGAAGCTCTGGAGAGTTAAAAAAGAGTCAGAGAAGGAGTTTAACAACCCCCTCTGTAAATCAGGACGCTTGAATTCAGATCCTGGCCTTGAGCTGAAAGGATTGGAAGCTCTGCAAGACCCAGTGATTCAAGCTGCTCTGCAGAGAACAAGAAGATAATGGTGATGGACTATCAGGAAGGCAGCCTTGCTGAAAAGAGAGGCTTTGTGATATGGTCAAGGGGAAGGAAGTCTGGAGAACTCAGAAAAGGAACAGATGTTTTTGGTGGTGGGGAAAAACTTAACTATCCCTGTAGTTTGCTCTTGCAGCGGAGCCAGCAGGAGCAACTTGATACCAAACAAAAGTAGGCACACCCAGGATTTAGCACAGGGATCCTGGAAAGCTGAAAATCGGTGCTGTGGTGCTTTTCTGTTTGACAAATACCTTATACAGTGGCATCTGGCAGCTATAATAATATATGTGTGTGCAAAGGTGTGTGTGAAAGAGTTTGAAGGTGTTTGATGCTGCTCTTTAACAACAATAAAAGAAGTACTGATATATGAAGTGATACTTAAAGTGGGGAGCCAAGAGAGATGCTGTTCCCTGAGAAGGAAATAATGACAGAAGATGCATTAAAGAGGGTGAGGTTTTTTTCTAGGGTGTGTTTATGGATTGTGATGACTGGAAGTGTGATAAAACAGATTGCTGATCCTGTGCATCAAAGTACCAATGGCAATGATTTTTCAAGCTGTTGAAACTTGCATCCACAGAAAAAAAAATACATATTTTGTTCTTCCTAATAGGTTAATCCACTGTAATTGGCTGTGAAATCAACCTGGGGGAATTTTCCCATCTGTAAGTGATGCACAGCCTCTTTGCTGTCTACTTGGCAACCATACCTTCAGATAATTAGAAGCTGTTTTTTAAATCCACTTTTCTTTCAACTCTCGGTTTTCTGCATCTTGCTACTTCTCTGAGAGCTGTCAGTCATTCTTCTGGCCAAGGTGTAAAAACCAAGATAATGTGCTTTTAGGACAGGAAAACTGCAGATGATCTTTTTACTTTAATACAAAAAAGGCATAAAAACTACAAAACTAAGCGAGTGTGTGAGGCTTTTTAACATGCATATCACTGCTGCATTTCTAAAAGTAACTAAACTTTCCCAGTCCAGTACAAAAAACTATAAATTCACTTTGACTTTCAGAGCTCTGGTGCCACTTTCCCCTTTAAAATCAATAACCAAGCTTCCATGGTTTGCTTAGGAAGCAGTTCCAGTTACCCAGAAATTACAGGAGTTGTTCAGCACAGGGATCCTCTGGTTTCAGCACATACTTTCATTGCTCTGTAGTGTTTTGAGAGGCCGAAGGGTGGGATGCAGCTCCAGTGAATTTCCAGATTCCTAACAGTGTGAGGGACTGTTTTTAATAGTGATGATAAAAACAGCTATTCCCAGTTGGAGGTTAGTCAGTGGTACAATTATCAGAGCTATGAAATAGTGCAGGGATGGCTTGAGGTGGAAAAAACTAAAGCTTGAAACTTATTTTCTTGAGGGAGCTGTTTGAAATTATTTCCTGCAAGCTCATAAAGAATCACTGGGAGATGTCAAATGGTGAGGGTACAAGGCTGGTGATTGCTTTGGTAATTCCTTTTTTGGGCTGGCAATCTGCAGCTGGCTTTGGGGAGAGATTTGGTTGTTGAAAGCCAGGGTGGTGAGTGGCAGCTCTGGGGTGGCACATTTGGTTTCTAAGGTGCTGAGGATTTCCACAGCAGGGTCACAATCTCCAGCCCCAAAGCTGGTTCACTTAAACCATCCCTTCTAAACCACAGTTGTGAGCTCCTTATTTTCTGCTTCACTTCTTAGTGATTTCGTGGGGTTTATTCATATTTTCTCCATTTTGTCCAAGAGGGGGAAACTCTGAGAAGAAAATACTGTTTGTGCTGGAGGGACCAGTGGGAATATTGGGTTAGAGAGCAATGCAGGTATTTTTTCCTTTTCTGTCTTGATTATAGAGATATTTTTTGGACCTGTTAGAGCAGGTTTAGAGGAGACCACAAAGATGCTCTGAGGACTGGAGCACCTCTGCTCTGGAGCCAGGCTGGGAGGGCTGGAGGTGTTCCCCTGGAGAAGAGAAGGCTCCAGGGAGACCTCAGAGCCCCTTCCAGGGCTTAAAGGGACTTGGGGAAAAAGAGGGAGTGTGACTTTTTATGTGAGCAGATAGGGATGGGACAAAGGGGAACGGTTTTAAAATAAGAGGAGAGATTTAGATTAGATATTGAGAAGAAACTCTTCCCTGTGAGGGTGGAGAGGCCCTGGCACAGGGTGCCCAGAGAAGCTGTGGCTGCCCCTGGATCCCTGGAAGTGTCCAAGGCCAGGCTGGACAGGGCTTGGAGCAACCTGGGACAGTGGAAGGTGTCCCTGCCTATGGCAAGGGGCTGGAACTGAGTGGTCTTTAAGGCCCCAAACCATTGTAGAATTCTATGTTTTCTGTGTTTTTTCATGAAAAAAAATTCAAGTCTTGTAAAACAAACCCAAATCTGATGTTTTCAGGTGGACTTTAGACTTTAGAAGTTCATACTTCCAAAATGGTTATTAACATGGAAAAAATTACACCAGAATTATTTCTTGTGTCCTCTTGTAGGTCACAAAATTCAGCCACTGAATTTTGAAGAAGAAATATGAAAAGGGAAAGGCAGAAGCAAAAAGCAGAAGTTGTCACAGCTCATAAGTGTGCAGAAGTTGTCCTTTATGAAATTTCAATGCTATTTTGGGGCCTTTCTTTTTTCTTTAAGAATGAATTACAGTGGAATCCATGCTATGCTTAGGATTTCTGAAATTTTAATTGTGTCAGTTGCTAGGTGTATTGACTACAAAGCTCTGAAAATATCAAACTATTTCTTACTGCAATAATTCTTGAGTTATTAATGGAAAAAATCTTCAAAAATAAAAGACTAAAGATCCTTGGAATTGGTAGATGTTTAAAATCTAAGATAATCTGGAAAGTCTTTTGAAACAATCATGCAATAAGATACTGGTTTTAATCTTGGTTTCTACTGCAGTTTACCAGTCAAAGCCCCTGAGTTTATCTGAAGCTGAGTTAGTTCAGCAGATGTTTTTTATATAACGTTCTCTTGAGAATTTCTGTAAACCCAGGTGAGATTTTGTCTGGGAAGGATTTGTGGTGTGTACTCTTGGCTGCCTTCTGTCTTCATCTGGAGCACTTTGGCTGTAATGTGTCACAGGTCTCTGCTTTGGCTGTTCAAAGTCCTTTCTGGTCCCTTTAAATGGGTTCTGTGCAATTTTACAAGCTGCAAAGCAGTTTGGGGTGGGAAATACCCTTGTGCTGCTTTGGGATGGTTCACTCGTGTTTGTGTGACCCCAGCTCTGCTCACCAGTGCCCTGTTCCCTCCAGGCTCCTGCTGCTCTGTCTGTGCTTGGCTGAGCTCTGCAGGTGCCTGGTTCTGGCTGATGGATCTCCAGGGGTCCTCTTGGATCACGGGGTTGTGCCAGGTCTCATCTGCTGTGCTTTCCTCCTGTCACTGGTTGGGATTCCAGCTTGATGTGGCTGGCTGTGACACCCTGGTGTCCTGTTTCTTTCCCTGCCCTTGCATGACTTCACACTGCAGGCCTGGAGCTGTTGGAGAGATGCTCATTCCTGGCAGCCCAAATGATGTCAGAGAGTCCCTCCCAAAGAGAGCTGGTGGCAAATGGAGCTCTGGAGGCCTCTGGTTTAAAGAGTGGCTGCTCCCTGCCCAGGAAACTGGGGCTGAGAGTCATCCCTCCAGAAGGTGTGTCCTCATGGAGGAGCTGTGAGGTTGAGAAGGTTGTGTGGCATTCATGGGAATGAGAAAACTCATCAGGTTCACAAGGTGCTGCTCCTGGGTCAGGACAGTCCCAGGTGTGAATACAGACTGGGAGAAGAAGTCCTTGAGGACAGCCCTGCAGAGAAGGACTTGGGAGTTCTGCTGGATGAGAAGAGGAGTGTGAGTTGGCAATGTGTGCTCACAGCCCAGAGGGATAACTGTGACCTGGGCTACATCAAAACAGGAGTGGGCAGCAGGTCAAGGGATGTCATTCTCCCCACACAGGGTGCCCAGAGGAGCTGTGGCTGCCCCATCCCTGGAAGTGTTCCAGGCCAAGTTGGACAGGGCTTGGAGCAACCTGAGATAGTGGAAGGTGTCCCTGCCCTCGACAGGGGGTTGAAACTGGGTTGACTTTGAGGTCCCTTCCAACCCAAACCTTTCTAGGATTCCATGAGATAGGATGTTTTCAGACAGCTCAGAAGTCTGAATTCCCTCCTGCATCAGGGATCCCGTGGGGTCTGCACCACATCTCACAAGATGTCCGAAATCAGAAGAAGTGGAGGACTGGAAACTGGTCACTCCATGCAAGGAGGACCATTCCTGTCCCTCCTGAAGATTTGACATGAATAATGAGCAGTGAGTGACTGCAGTGGGTGATCCCCTGCTGCAGGGGACAGACACATCCATCTGCCCACCTGATGGGCTGTCCAGGGGACTTTGCTGCCTGCCAGGGACAGGAATCGGAGATGTCATGGAAAGGCTGCCAATGTGAGCCAGGAGAGCTTAAAGGTCAACCTAAAGTTCATGAGATTACTGATCACTGTTGTGTTTTTTACCCTTTTTAAAATAGGATTCTGTGACAGTACTGGTTGGTTCAGTGCTGAGCTTAGCCACATCCTGTGATGGCTGGAAAGGGCCTGGGGCAGCCCTGACCTCTTCCTGCAGAGACCCTGAGACTAACTAGTGATTTTTTTTTTTTTTAAATTTTTAGTTTTTTGGTCTTAGATTGTAACCTGTTCTTTAGGAGCTTTTTGGTTTGTTTATAAGATGCAGCTGGAAAGCCCAGTGAATCCAAAGCTTGTTCAGAGGGTGTGGGTGGTGGTGTGTCTTGTTTGTTTGTGGGTGGGTGGGTTGTTTTTAGATGTTTCTGAGGAATCTGTGCTGGTGGAAGTTTGCAGATGTAGTGGGGCACTTTGTTCCAAAATGTGCTGTGAAAAATAGTTTGAACTTCTTTCTGCATGAAATCTGTCCTGAAGTTGGGTATACTTGGAGAGCTCTTTCCCTGAGCAGACTTTTTTGTTAACTGCTGACCTATGAATTTGAGATTTCTGAGTTCAGCATTTTTACATTGTCCTTGCAAGGTGGAAGATGGTTCTCTGTGAAAGTGTGACATTGGGGCACCCACCAGCAGTGGCCTGCTTTAAACAAAAGTTTGAAAAGATTGAAGATTCTGTGACAGTTCATGAGGCATTGATGCTAAAAATAGCAGAAAATGCTCTTAAGTGAGAATAGAGTGGATTCAGGAATACAATAGAAAAAATGTGGGTATTTTGAATGACAGAAATCATGGAATCCTGGAATGTTAAGGAGTTGGAAGGGACCTTAAAGATCACCTCATCCCAACTCCTGCCATGTGCAGGGACTTCTCCCACTAGACCAGGTTGCTTAAGGGTTTATCCAACCTATCCAAATATTTGCAAGTAATGGCACAGTTACTTCTAACACTCTTTTTTGGTACTGTTATTTTTAATCTAGTGTTTGGGCTGCTGAGTAAGGTTTGTTGAACTTGGATTTGGAGACTCTCAGGAAAAATCTGGACACTTTAGAGATGCCTAATGGATATTGTAACCTCTCAGCCCTGCAGTGGATTGGCAGAATGAATCCATGTGGATGAAACTGTGTCATTCTGCTTTGAGTCTTCAGTGTGTCTGTGTTGGTTCTGTTTGCTTGGATTTTTTGGAGTTCTTTTGTGCCTCTGTCTCTGCTGAGAAGGTATCCACAGTGGTATAGGACAGAGAAATGCACAAAATAACCTTTTGATTAACAGGTGAGATTCCACAGAAGTAAATAATGAACTAACCCTTATTTTGCTAAACTGTATAGGTCTGGACCTGTGATCAGGGGATATGGGGTGGTCTCAGAAAGGAGAACTGGCAACCCAAGGGCTGGTCCAAACCAGTTAGAGCCATTGAAACCTGTTAAAGCCATATTTAATTCAGTGAATTGAATTTTAAAGCTGATTAAATTAGTGCTTAAGGTCAAGTCACACGCTGTGGGGTTTTCCTTGTTAGCAGAGTTCTAAAGAAGGAACTGTATTTATTTATTTATTTGATGGATATTTAGAAGTCAGCTGTAGGTTTGTGCTACTAGTTTAGAAGCCATTTCATAGCCCATGGAGAGATGTGCAGGAACAATTATTCCTGTGCATTTTGTGCCATGGGGCAGGGGGCCTTTTTCCCTATGTAGTGTCCTGTGTGAGATTTTTGGTTTCCTGGTGACATTTTACTTTGTTACTATTTACCAATCAAAAGGCCAGTCCTCTGCTGGAATACACAGATGCAGAGATACACAAAGATACCCTTGTAATCAGAGTTTTGCAACTGACTTTATTCCTGTTGTGTTACAAGATCTGCCATGAAACAGGAGAAGGAAACTTTAATAATTAGAGTGATCATTATGCTGTGCTGATGGATCACTAACAAACTATTCCTGGTGAACTGATGAGGAATTTCTGTCAGGCAGGGCCATGGGATGGTCACTTTATGAGCTGTCACAGCAAAAACAAATCCACCCTCTGCGTGCCAAAGTGAGTCAAGCGCACCTCTCCAGCCAGGATCCCTGTCATCCACAGGCAAAACAGGGTGATGAAATGGTTGTTGGCAATCCTAATCTGCCATGTCAGGGTTGTAATAATAATAATANAAACTATTCCTGGTGAACTGATGAGGAATTTCTGTCAGGCAGGGCCATGGGATGGTCACTTTATGAGCTGTCACAGCAAAAACAAATCCACCCTCTGCGTGCCAAAGTGAGTCAAGCGCACCTCTCCAGCCAGGATCCCTGTCATCCACAGGCAAAACAGGGTGATGAAATGGTTGTTGGCAATCCTAATCTGCCATGTCAGGGTTGTAATAATAATAATAATAATAATAATAATAATAATCAGGATCTTTTTTAGCAAGCTAGTGTTGTGTTCTTAAAAAAGATGGGATTCTTCTTGCTGGTTTTGACTGGCTTTCTCTAAAGTGGGATGGGTTGGCTCTCTCTGGTGTTCAGGCTGATCTTTCATAGAGGCACTTTGGGCTTCTGCCTCTGGTGTTTGTCCTGAAACTCCCTTTTCACGTCAGTTCTGCATCTTGCAGTCCTTTCTACCCATCTTTGCATGTGCAGGAGCAATCCAGCGAGACCTCAGCCTCACAAAACCAGGGCACGACGTCTCCAGAGCTCTGGGAGTGCTGCTCTACTATATTTGGAACCAGCTCTATTGCTTCTATAATAGGAAGGCTTCTGGAAGCTTTCTCCTTCCTCTCGCCCCAAGAAAGTAGCCTTTCAGCTGAGCTTTCATTAATTCACAATCTGCATGGCAAACCAAATGTAGTTTTATAGGCTGAATAATTCAGCTGTGTCTCGAGTGTGGTGTGTCCAGGGAGGATTTTTGCCCGTGCCCCACGAGCTGAGGGTGCAGCAGCCACAGCCCCACTCGGGGGGATTTGCCACCCCCACTTTGTCATTCGGGGCACGCGACAGACGAGAGGTGCCAAGGCAGCTTTCTAGAAAGCAGAGTGATGTGTGGGCCCCGTGTGTTTGTCACCAGAGCTGCAGCAGCACTGCCCAGAGAGGGATTTACTGGTTTTGTTTTCCTCTTGGAGCAAGCAGAACAAATCTAATGAGCCAGTTCTTAACGTCTTCCCAGCTGAGCAGCGAGTGATGTCCTTACCCAAATTGTGCAAGGCAGCTGAAACCTTTTCAGGAATAGCTGAACAAGGGAAACACTTGTAATATTATTTTTTCCCAATACTCATGCAGGGCTAAGAGCATGCAGCAGAGCTTGTCTTTCCTTAATTTTCTTTTTCCCTTCTGAGATTTTGAGGGGACAACTTAGTCCTTCCAACACTTACCCCACCTAGAGAGAAAGCATGTGAGCCACAAATGTGGAGCCTTTCATTCTTTATTGACGTGATCTTGGAAGGAAAACAGGTTCTCCCTGTAGTGCTTCACTGGAATAAGCATTTCACATGCTTATCAGTACAGCAAGTAGTACTGTTTGACAGCAGTGAGGAGTCAAATGTTGCCTTGGAGCCCTACATGCTCATTTCCCTGCTTCTGAAATAAACACCCTGGATTTTGCCCACTGTGCATTCCAAAGTGTTCCTTTCTACTGACTCGAAAGAAGCTAAAACCCACTTTCTAGCAGACACATTTTCCAGCATGATTCCAGGTGTGGATTGGAGATGGCTGAGTCCAGTCTGAGTTTCTGAGAACCTTGTCCTGCTGGGTTTGTGAGTTCCTGCCAGGTCGGGGTAAGTGGGTTCAGGAAGCTGACCACTTTTAATTCTAGTTAATTCCAATTAGTCCTAGTCCAGCTCCTTGAGTGGCTTCAGGTGAGAAATCAGACAGGAAGGAAGTGCTGATAAAGGGGAAGGTGTGAAAGACTGAACAGGCCCAGCTCCTGGGGTCTTTCCTCAAAGGAGAGATGCTCCAGGCCCCTCGTTGTCTTTGTGGCCTCTGCTGATTCTGCTTACCTGGGAATCTTCAGGTTTCAGTTAAATTGCTGCTCTGTCTGGTGTGATCCAAGGGTGGGAGCTTGGAGGAGCTTTGAGAAGGAAGGGCTGGAGTGAATTTGGTGGGGAAATGAGCAAAGGGCGATGGTAACCAGGTCCTGCTGCTTTGCCTGCTCGGGTTCCTGGTGCCTAGCAGAAGTGCCAGCAGCTGGTTTTGGTGTGGGAGTAGACCCAGGAAGCTCCCCCACATTAATTCCAGCTAGAGCCCCTGGGGCAATTTCATTGCCTTTAGATCAGATAATGTCAGATCTGATTGACCATCAAAGAGAGGGGAAGCTGTGCACACAAGGTTTCACAAGGCAGATGATGCCTGTGGCTCCTTTAGGGTTAAAAGGCAGTTCTTTAAGGTGTTTTAAATATGTAGCTGTTACCTGAAGGACGTTTAAAAAGAAATGGTTGTGTTCTTATAGGTGTCTAAGAGGCTGAGGACCTGGTGTATCACCTCATTGTCAGACCTAGTGTGGGAGCTGCTGTGGGAATGCTGGGAGGAGGAAAAACTTTGTGCCAAAGCCTCTTTCTTAGGAGAATCTGGTGCTGTTATAGGTGTCCTGGGGGATGTTTGGGGAGGGAGGGAGGGAGGGATGACTAGGCTGGGGAATGGCAGAATTTCATGTCTGGTGAATTGCTCTTTTGGAGACAAGGATCATATAACAACCTAAGCTTAAGCTCAGTGGTGAGGGAATGGACACAGAACCTGGTTCTTGCAAGAAAGCAAAACCTCTCATCTCTGTTATAAAACCTCAACACTGACTTTTTCCACCCTAATGACTGTTTTTGGTATCAACTCCTCTGAGTTCTTCTCTGAAACACTTTGCTGCTGCTTCCTTCTGCATCCTGAGTGTGCTGATGCTCTTTGCCCGGCTGATCCAGAGTGACATCCCTATGGAGCATCCCAAAGCTTGCTCTGTGTGGAGATGAGGTGGTCAAATGTGTTTTTACATGTTTTTACCAACAGGGCAGTTGTTGCTCAGATCCAGTCCCGAGGCCACGGCCTCCTTTCAAGAAAGTAAATTTTCTGAGAGGATGTGCCCACCCTTTGAACTCGTTTGTTGATCAGTTACTGTTGCTACAGCTAAAACACACTTGCTGTTGCACTTACCAAAATATCAAGAGCTGTAGTGAATTGCTACACGGATGAGGAGACCTTGACTGCAGTCTGGTTGAGTTGATACATTTGTTTTCCTAAGCTGCGCAGCCTTCAGACCTGGTGATAAGACGGGGAATTTTGTGGGACCGTTCCCTGAGCTGCCGTCCGCGGCTGAGAGGATGTGATGCTTTCTGCTGCCAAAACCCGAGTCCTTCCCACATCTTGTGCAGAAAGGCATATGTTTGGGGGTGGTTTCAGAGAGGGAGAAGAACACGATTAGGGGTTTAACTTCCTCTTCTGTTTTGTTTCTCTGTGCATCTTTATTTCAGTTTTTCGGGCTGTACCCGACTCTGTGCAAAACTTAACAAATCAGCTGCAGCTCCTTCTGCTAAGGATCAGCCTTGGTACAGAAAGTGGTAGTTAAAAGGCAGTAAGTATATCTGCTAGCTTTAATGCTGGGGGTTTTTTCCTCTTTTCCTTTTTTTTTTTTTTTAATTCACAAGCACAGCTTTTTACTCCTCACACAGTAGGAATTTGTCAGGAGCTTGCTGGCATTAATAGTCTATTTCAGCTCTTTTCTATAGCCCAGCAGCTACAGAGGGGGGGAAAAAGCATGCTTTGTATGGAGCTGTGGTTGGGTCTGTGCTGCAGTGCCCATCTGAACTTGGCTGTGTCTATTTTGTCAGCTTTTGCTTCCCTCTAGTAGTTGCTGGTCCCTTCCTAAACTCACGAAATCCCACCATACAATGCCTGTGCTTGGATCAGGGTTGTGGCTGCTCCTGACCTGAACCACTTCTCTTGATGGTTTTGCTTCTCGAGCTCTTTACTGCAAACAAGATATCTTTGGGTTTCAATTCTTTGTCTGGCTATTTATCTTTTACTTCTCAATTGATCTCCAGAGGAGTGGGACTACAACAAAAAATGTGGTATTCTTAACCAGGGATCCGTGGAGAGGGTTTAAACTATTGGAAAAGTGAGTGGCATTCTTGAAATGGTGTGGTTGCGTTTATTTGGGTGTGGATATAATCATGTTTCTGTGATACAGTTCCTGCTGAGTCTGAAATGCTAGTGTCAGTAAAGCCAGAAGGAGAGCCAGACAAAAGCTTGGAGAAAAGTCAGAATTTCAGTGCCTCTCACTGATGGTTCATGGGAAAATAACGATTTTGTGTTTGACTTTTATTTTCCTAAAGCACTGGGCATATGCTTTTTCTTCTCTGTGAATTACTGTTTGTGAATATATATCTTTACAGCATCAGAACATCAGAAACAGCTGATTTTTGTGCCTAGGTTTCACTCATAGAGGTAGGTCCTTGTTATAGACTCTGGGTAGTCTGATGAAAATGGTGTTTAACTACAAAGCTTCAGTATCTGCTGTTGCTGATCACGGCAGCCTAATTCCTGGTCTTCCTGAATCCCTGGAGCAGAGGACATGCTCTCCTCCTGCTCTGCCACTGCCCTGCCTCCATCTCCTCTCCACCCCACACGTTTCTTAGCCTTGTGTGGAGCTCAGCAGAGATTTCTTCGTGAAGACTGGAATGTGTTTATATAATATTTTATATATTATTTTAGGCTCCTGCTACTCAAATGTAGGCAAACGCTTAACCTCTTATTCACCATCATTAAACGAATCATGAAATTGCTGTAGCAGACATCAAGTCAGGTGGATCTAAACCAGCTTCTGTTTTTCCTGCCTGGAAGGTTCATCCTTCATCGTTTTCCTGGCAAGTGTGGTTACCAAGAGCAGATTTTCCAGCCAGGAGTGTTTAGTGGGGGCATTGAGAAACCACACTGGTCAAGCAGTGATGAGCTGGGCATAGTGGGGGCTCTTCTGTGTGGGAAGGGGGTGATGGGAGAGGCTCCATCTCTGCAAAAGCAGGGGTGGGCAGCAGCAGGAACACTGGGCAGAGCTGCTGAAAAGGAGAGAACAACCTGCTGTACTAAATCACTGCTCCCCTGGGGACACAGCTCCATCCTCAAATGGCATTCCTGTAATACGGCATCATTGTGCACGGTCCTCTAGAGAGGAAGCAAGCAGTCTCTAAAACAATCTGCTGGCAGCTCAGGCTGGAGTATTTGAGGTTTTCCAGGGCTCTTTTGCTGTGTCACTCTTCCCTTTAATGTTCCTGCTCGAAGATTGTTGTTCTTTCTCCATCAAAGTGCATTAAAGCACCGGTAAGAGTGTCTGCTCCAAGGACAAGGTGTAGAAGGCAGCAGCCCAGGGAGAGCAAGAGATACTGCAGAACAGCTTTGTTTTGGTGTAATCTGTCTTATCTGCGTGTGATGCAAAGACAGGGCAGTTTTCACAAGACTTGGAGGCTGCGTGGTGACATGTTCTCTGTCCTTTTATGAAATCCACCACGTTATTTTGATTAGAGCGCTAACGTAACTCCTGGCAGCCTCAAATCTCACTGCTAGCAGCTACTTCCCTCCAAAGCCTGATGTGGTGCTAACAAGCAGAGAGATCTTGTGCGTCCTGTTTACATGGAGCTGGGAAGACAGCGTGTTCCGTGGGAGGTGCCAAGGTAGTGCTGCAGTCGGATATAAGGTGAAAAAAACTCTGTGTGTGCAGACAGGCTGTGGTGGGGCGTGTTACTTTGTGTTTAGTGGTGTTCAGGAACTCCAGCTGCAATACTGGCATGATGGTGTTAAGTTCTTTTATATCTGAATATGTATCTTTTATATCTATGCATGCATAGCATGTTGGTGTTTGTATATATTTATATTTATTTATATATATCTATTCTCTCTCATGGGAAAGTCCACGTCCCGATCATCTGTGCTTGTGATCTTCTGATGTAGCTCTGTGCTGTTCAGTTTTTAGGTGGCAGAGACACGGTGAAGCTGCGTGTGGGGCAGGCAGAGCTGATGGGGGAGCCTGGGGTGTAGCCCAGGATGGACTGGCTGTGACGACGTGCCTTAGCCGGAGAGGTCGGTACCATGAAGAGTTCCTGCAGAGCTGGCCTCCACAGGGAACCGCTCAACTCCACATCCTCCACCTTCCACCAGGTCAAACGGTACGAACAGGCTGCCTGCTCTGCCTGGAGCTGAGTGTTCAGCACTGATGTAGCCTTCTCCTTGTCCTCTCCTGTCGTCTTGCACTGTCACTCAAACCTTTGCTCTAAATTCTGACTTTCGGGGAGTGTTTAAGCGAAACGTTGTAATCGCTTAAGGGCAGAAATGTTCCTTGACGGTTTTATTTGATAATGACAACTCCAGATTCACAGCAGCTGGTAGTGTGCATGGAGAAATCCTTGGGTTTTCTAGCAACAGCTGTAAATTACTTTGGGAAACATGACTTTGAAGTAAAACTTAATTGGCCAAAGGCTCGTCAGAGTAGGCTTTAAAACTTGCAGGCAGCTTAAAGCAAGTGGAAATGCTGGCAGTCATTGTTGCGGTTTGCCTTACCATGGACTAAGTAATTAGATTAGTTTAAGCTCAGATTTTACATTGCTCACTCTCCTGTGTCTCTTATTAAGGAGAAATGCACGATTGATTTCAAACACTTGTGCTTATGTGACAATTAAGTGAACGCCTCTCACTGTGTCTCCTTATAGGAGCACCATGCAGAACAACTTGTCCTCATGCAAATGCAAGGACATGCCACTTTGTTTGAGTTCAAACTACTTCAAAATATATGTGTTTTTTTTTTTAATTCTTTTTCTGAAACCAAGACTCTTAAACTTCCTCAGTCTGGAGGAAGAGCGCCAGCTTTTTGGTTTCCAAAGGCTGTGTGGGTTTAAAGCAAACTTTTAACCTTTGTTCTTTGTGGTTGTGTAGACAGCATATACTTGCTATGTTAGTCTCATGGTAATTTAGTGCTGGAAAAGACTTCCTGGGTCACCCAGCTCCTTGCTTTCCCAAGCAGAATCTCATAAAGCATTTTGTGAACTTAGTCCAGCCTAAAAAAATTTGCATCTTTTCTTGCATCTTTTCTTCTCTCCTCCTGTAGATTAAGCCATTACTGAAGATGAGAGATCTTGCTGTGCAATTAGAAACCTTCTTTTCATTCCCAGACTGAACATTCATGACAGTTTATAGACTCATTGAGTTTCTGTTCCTTTAGTTTCCTTCTGCCTAAGGACCGTTGCTTATTTTCAATGCTTTACCTCCTCTTCTGCATTCTGTAAAATGGGGTTGTAACTCTCACCTGTGGTTTTGCTGTGCTAAGTGGCCCAAGTGTTCTCTAGCAGTATCTTGAGATGCAATTGCTGTTCTCTGGAGCTGGTCTGGTTGGAGGGCTTCTCACTGCTGTCACAGTATCACTTCCATGTCCCTATTTCATGGATGTCTCTATGGTGGCCAGCTCACCTCAGTTACTTCCAAAATTTATTGATGTTCCTCTGCTGGTGCATCACTGTCTGCATTTCAAAACCCCCTCAGTTCCTGTTACTTGGAGCTTTGTGCCTCTGCTGTTTTGGAACTGCCTCTATTTCAGAATTAGTGCTGAGGTCATTCCTAACAAAATCAGATGTTCCCAGGGCTGATTCTTTAAGCATGTCTTTGGTTTCCAGGCTGGTATTTTCTTATTCAGCATCACCTGGGGCTGTCTGCTGCTAAGCCAGCTCCTTTGTCTGTTTTCCCATTCCTCTGCCAATCTGTCTTAACCAGTAAATCTCTTTGTGCTCTCTGAAGTCCATGTGAGGAAGATATAGTAGATTGGTCTAAAGAGATGGCTTTTTTTGAGAACCTTGTGGTTAGTCTGGCATATTGAACTATTCCCTCTTCCCCCTTTTTCTCTGTGTCACATTAATCCTCTTTGCTTGCAAAGCACCTTTATATTGGAGTCAGAATACGAGCCCTGGAGAGGCTGTGATCATTCTCCTCCTCTTTCTCCCCTGCAGTGCCCCCTCCAATGTGCCACATGTTTATTATCTCCTATTGTTGCCTTTCAAGAGGTTTATAAATCCTGTTTCTTGGCCTGCAGTGCACGAGCCTATCTGGTTTGGATTCTAAAACTGGGATGAGCCAATCCACACAATTTTTATGAAGCTCTGTAATCCTCCCCCTGCCAATGCTCTTGTTCAGATTAACGCCTGGGCTTTTGCCCTCATCATCACTCTTACCTCCCCTCTTTAAAAATGGTGCAAAGTCAAATTTGGTATTTTGTGTTGTACTCTTGATCTCTGCCCTGCCTGTGCTTGCAGCCCTGTTTCTCTTTTCTCTCACAAACTGAAAAAACCTTTCACTATTTCTTTGTTGTTAAATATCTCTGCAATGACTTAACACTGCACCAGTTCTCTTGTTTATTCCTGGACTCTTTGATCTCTAAGATAGAAGTTTCCAAGTGGTGTGACCTGAAACTTGTGTCTGCTTCTGGTACCCTTCACGAAGAAGGATCATATCCTGTTTGAGTTCCTTTGTTTGGGATGTGTTCTTGATAACGAAAACACCTTCTGACTCCTGGAGAATGCTGTGTGCAGTGAAATCCTCCCCACCACAGCTGACTTCATGAACCAGCTTCTTTCAGTCTTGAGTTTCAAAAGAGCAACCTGATCACTTGCCCTCAGCTCTACTTTTGCTTATTTTTCCTTTTGAATGCTGAGTCTGTTACTGATCGTGTGGTCCAAGGTTAATTTCTGCAACCTTTGATGTGTTCTCATTACATATGCACAAAAATGAAGCCTATAAATAGCATCACTCTGTGTTGGTTCGTTAACGGAAGAAATTTGTTGCACTGTGATATGAAGGAAAGGTCTTGGTCTTCTTGCACTTCATAAATCAGGAAATGAATTAATAAAGGTAGAACATTTCCAGAAGGACATGTGTCACTTACCTGTGCTGCTCTGGGCAGCTTTCAGCAGAAGCCCTCTAAAGCCACCAGTTTTTGTCTTGCTGTCTCTGTGATTTCCCCTCATCCTGTCCCACCACAGCCACTTGTGCCATCCCATCACCTCTGAGCTGCACCTTTCTGAAGCAGCTGATAACCTTGGATTCCAAATCTTTCAGTTGATTTTGTTCCCTTCTGCTTTGTCATCTCTGTGTCGTGTCTGGTACGGTTGAGAAGCAGGGCTTTGAGCTTCCTGAGGCTCAGCAAAGGATTGCTGCTCCATCACTCTCTTCATGGTAAGTGCTTTTACACAAAGCCTGGCAAAGCAGTGGCACTTCTTCCTGCACAAAATTTAGAAAGTAGCCAAGGCAACTGTGCTTTACTAAAGGGGTGTGTGTGCTTAGTGTAAAATGTATTCAAAATATTAATGGGTGGGAGTCACAGCAGAGTGGTCTGTGTTGGGCTTGGGGGTGCATTCTGTCACCCAATACCTCTGTGTGCTGGAGGTGAGGGGCTTTGTGTGGTGGATTTTCTGGCTGTGCTGTGTGCAGCTGTATTTGGGTGTTGTCTCCCCCAGAGTCAGCTTATCTGAGCACCTGACACAGGTGAATGAGCTGGGGACGGACCCAGCATTAGGAGTTTGGTTCTCACAGTGCATTCAGCTCTTCTGGGCCAGCTCTGCCCCATGTTTTTGGCATTCTTCCACTTCCCTCAGACTGGCCACTGGAGCAGGGAGCTCTCCTTCAGCAGCTACAGGCCTTCAAATCCCACTGTAATCCTCTCTGACTCTCCCTTTGCTGCAAGAGGCCTTTTGGAGGTGTTGGGAGGTGGGTCAGGAGCAGTTGCTGCTCCAAGAGGAGTGGGTTTTCAAGAAATCAATTCTTCCACAGCTGCCTGAGTCAAACCCAGCCCTGTTCTGGATTGTGGTGCTTCCCAACCCTCCTTTCTCCAAGCTTGGACCCTTGCCACGCTCCAGAACAAACTCTGTGAGTCGCAGAGCGCCTTCCATCCCTTCCATCCCGGGACTTTCCCGCCCCGGCAGAATCCATGGAATGCCTTTGAAGCTGCTCTCTGTCTGCTTTGCCTTGCCCTGGCAGTGCAAAGGAGGTGGAAATGGTACTGGAGATGGAGCCCAAAGGACCCACCAAGCCCTTCCAGAAATAACAAGTGGTTGACCATGGTTAACTCCCACTCAGCGCTCAGTCCTTGCTAATTGTCAGTGTCTTTTATGGAGGAGGAAAGCTCTATGGACAGAGAACTGGGATGCCAGGGAAGAGGAATGCTTTGCCAGAGGTGTGGGGTTTTTTTTGTTGTTGATTTTTTTTCCCTTTTTTTTTTTTTTTTTTTTGGCTTCTGCCTTGTGTTAAAATGTCCTGAGGGATTTTTCAGAGTTGTAGTTGGCACTGGGTGTGCAGTCAGCAACATGAGGAGCTTTTGTTGGTGTTTACAAGGAGAAATCCATAGGAAACTTGGGGGTTTTGATGGAAATTTTCACCCTAATAAGACCTTCCGGTGCTTTGCCCAGAAAACTTGCAGTGTGAATATGCTGTTTGTGAGCATTATGCTTTTTTTATTGTTGTTATCCTTGCTGTCCAGAAAAAATCTTTGGCTTCACAGGGAATCATCAGAGTCCCTGACCTGAGAGCTGCAAGGGGAATTAAGGCTCTCTGTGGATCTTAAAAAAGGAGTTGTGAAAATTGAGTCTTTTCTAACAGTTTGTCCTCCAGCTTTGGAGTTTCCACTAAAGCAAATATATTACTGTTTTAGGCTGCTGTGATTTAGAACATACATAAATACAAAAGGATGCTGGAAGATTCTGGCAAGTAGAATCATGGAATGATTTGGAATGGAAAAGACCTCAAAGGCCATCTCATTCCAACCCATTGCCATGGATAGGGACACCTCCCTCTAGACCATGCTGCTCCAAGCCCCATCCAGCCTGGATATGGGCACTTTCAGGGCTGGGGAGTCCACCAGTGTGTTATGGATCTTCCCTTGGGTGGGGAGAGGAGGGCTGTGTGAGTGTCTGAGCTCATATAAAGGGATATATTTCTGTATCAACAATGTGTAGTAACCAACTTGATAAAACTACTGTGGAAACAAGCCGTAGTTACAGCTTATAAAAACAGCAGTGTCATTCCAACAGTGCAAGTATCCTGTTTTTCAGACATGGCTGATTAGAAATAGAAAAAATGGCCCCTTTATTTCATCAGCTTAAGGATGGAATAACAGTATAAAGGCAGCACTGCTCGTTGTTTCAGTGCTGATCATTCCTGGCAGAAGTCTCTCTTATCAGCAATTTAAAACCGCACATTTGGGGTTGAAAACCTTTCATGTTTGCTCCCTGGACTTCTGAAGAGTCGTCTCTAAAGATAAAATTAGAGAGCTTGATAACTTAAAGGGTGGAGGAAAGCAAACAGAATTATTCTGGAATGAAGTGTCATAGGGAATATGTGACTTCACCTTTTAACAACTATTTTCGGTGGTTTTAAATATTTAAAAGCTTACCTGCAGCTGCCACAGCTCTCTCTGCTTGCCAGCACTGGGAAACAGGGGAGTCTGTGGGTGGGGACTGGGCTCTGGTTCATCTTCAAAGCAATTTCTGCTGGGAAGCCTTGTTCTAATTCTAGGAGCTAGAGATGAAATGTGCTGCTGACGTGCAGGGAAGAAGCTGAGATTGCCTAAAAGTTCGTTCTCAATGTCCGCAGCAAAGGGCGTGTGAGGTGGGGGCTCGTTTTTTCCAAGTGACACCTTCAGGTAAGGCCCACTGCTCAGATGACTTTTAAAATGAAAGTTCTCTTCCCTGCTGCTGGAAAACTCTGAGGCAGGTGGCAGCTGGTCTCGTGGAGTTTGCAGTGCTCTTTATAGCTGTCTGAAGTTATTAGATGAAGGTTTTCTTTAAATCCGGATCCATTAAAACATGTGCAATGAACTGAATGCTGAATTCAAATGAGGCAATTATTCTGGCAGTAAAACTTCTGACTAAGGCATAATTTTGTTATGTAAATTATAACTTTTCAACCTTAAATGGTATTGTTGGCTTAGCCGGGGACTAACTGAAACACAGGAGGAAATATAACCTTAAACAAGAAATCTGTAATAGGTGAGGCAGAACTTTACCCTTTGTCTTTCTCCATAGACCAGAAATAGCTGGGGGCAGCTGAACCAACTCTGCTGGCTGAACATGTCCCCTGAGCCTGGTGGGGTAACCAGTTTGGGTCTGGTTTTATTCATACAATACCTGGTCTCACCTCCATTTGCAGCTTCTCTTAATGAAGGGTGTCGAGCTGATTGTCCTGCTGGATTCCTGAAAACTGCTCGAAGAAAGCCTTTTAGAAACAAGCTCAGCTCATCTTTCAAACACCTCAGCATGAAAACTCATGAATGAAATTTGATCTTCTGCTCCTGGCTCAGGAGATTTCAGCATGCAAAGTCCTGTTTTAATTGTATTCACCTCTTCACCCCAGGGTACGGTGGCGAGCAGCCACTGGAGCTTTTCTCTCTCTAGTCTGGGAAATGTCCTTCTGGAAGGGAAGGGAGGGGAAGGCTGCAGGCAGTGTTCTCTGCAGCAGTTTGCTGCAGTGCCTCACCTGCTGCTCTTCTGGGCTGGGCTTTGGCCAGGGCACACCAGTGGCCTGACCCTGCTTTGCTGTGAAGTACAACCGGAATGAGGCAGGCCCTGTGAAAAATGAGGTCAAAGCAAACTCCAGCAGCCCTGATTTCCCATTTTTCTCTTCATGCATCTTTTTCAACACCCCGAAGTTCTATTTTTACGAGATTATTTTAGTTTTTAGCATCCAACTGAGGAGGCAAAGTAGCTCAGTTGCATTTTGCAGAGGAGACTAAACTGGGAGGTGACCCAATTCCAACGAGCTGGAATTGGCAGCAGGAGGCAAGGGGAGAGAATTAACCCAGGGGCTGAGTGGGTCTGTCTGCAGCACTGAGGTCTCTTAGCCCCACAGGCTCTAGGTGAGATACAGGTGATTTTGGCATTGACTGGTTGCAAGGGCCAGGTGATGATGTGTCTAAAAAATCCAGAGGGAAGGAACATAACATCTGCCTTTCCAGCAGCTGCTTCCTGGCCTTCAAAGCACTGCTTGGACCAAAGGGGCATACAAAGCTGAACTAAGCTCTTCCTCTTGATGTACCTCCCCAAAATCTCTGGGCCTGCCCTCTCTTCTTGTCACTGGGGCCAGAAGGAGGAACCAAACCTCCAGGGAAATCAGTGGTTAAACAGCATGGCTGCCCCAAGTCCTGGAGGCTTTCTCTGCTTGGGCAGCATCACTTATAAATTTGTTGGACTTTATAGACCAACAAATTGAGGTTTTTAGTTAAAAGCTGGTTTTAGGCTAGAAATGTACAAAGTTGTAATTCTTAAGCAACTCCCTTTGGTGTTGTCTCTCAAGGGAAACATGTTCATTGCCTGAATGTGTCTGTGCCAGCTCATGATGAAGGTGGCATTGAACCCGCTGCTCTTCAACTCTCGAGCACAGATCATCCCCAAAGAGGAGGCCTTTGAGTGCAACAACTCAAAGATTACCATGGAAACATAATCTATAGTTAGTTCTGTAATGTGCTGATGTGATACTCCAGGGAGAAGAGCCTGGAGTCTCCTGGTGGTTGCATCCTGTGTGGCAGTGCCCTGGGCTCTGGTGTTTCTGAGCTCTGAATGGAAGATGACTGTGGAGGTGTGAGAGAGCACAGGAGTCTGGGGCTGCTGCAGTGTCAGCAGCATCCAGGGATCCTTCACAGCTCTGGAATTCCTGACTGTAAAATCCCATCCTTGAGAGGGGTGTCCTCAGCCAGATGTGAGGCTGCTGCACTGATGTGTAATGTAAGGAGCCTTATGGGAAAGTCACCGAATCAATGTGCTAAAGGAAAGGTTTCATTGCCCAGAGAAGGTGATGGGACTTGGAGCAACCTTTTCTAGTGGAAGGTGTCCCTGCCCATGGAAGGAAGTGGAACAAGATGAGCTTTGAGCTCCCTTCCAGCCCAAACCACTCTGTGATTTTGGATGATAGTAGGAGATGAGATATCCCCTGGGATCTCTGGTTAATATAATTAGTCTTGCTAATTTCCTTTTTGAGCTTTAACCACACTTTATCTGCTGAAAAGAGTGTGTGGCAGCTGATGTCAGATAAAGCCTGTGACCCGTGTGTGCCTTACGACTGGATTAAGGAATGAGCAGCAGAAGGATGGCTCTAGCTCAAGAATGAACCATTAGCTGTGTTTTCACAACTGATACAGCTTAAACTGTGGATTTCTCCTTGCTACTGCCTGGAAACAGATTTCTCCAAAGGGAAGTTCTCTCCTACTGCAGGAAGTTCTCCAAGGGTGGATATTGCAGCCTTGGTGGCTCTTTTCCTTTCTCATGTGGTTCCTCTTGAGGTGTGGGCTGGTGCCTGCTCTGGGCCACCTTCTCTGATTCCAGACAGGCATATTTTGCAGCTATAACTTCTTCCCTTTCTGTTTTTCCAGGGTTTCTGGTATGCACTTAAAGCCATATCTCAAGTTACAGAAGAAAGAGCGATCCCCAGAAATAAGCCAGGATTCCCTGCGAGGCCACCAGGGACCAGCACAAGGAGAAAAATACACCAACTGCACCAAACTGAGCGTTTTCCCAAAACCCTCCCTCGTGACTCCATCTCAAAAGCTCCTGGGGATTATTTATCCAAATACTATGTGCAATATGAACGGGAAAGGCCCAGCGGATGGTCCCAGCGCAAGGGAAAAGAAGAGCGCCCTGTCTGCGACGATCCACCAGGGAGAAGAAGGGGAAGGGCCGCTGGATGTCTGGGCTGTGGTGAAACCCGGCAACACCAAGGAGAAAATCGCCTTCTTCGCAGCCCAGCAGTGCAGCAGCAGCACCCGCGTGGGCTCCATGAAAATCAAGAGCACGTGGGACATCGACGGCAGAACGGCCAAACGCAGGAAAAAATCGGTGGATCTTAAAAAAGCCAAAATTCAGCTGGAAAGGATGAGGGAGGCGAACGCCCGGTGCTCCCAGCCGGAGCCTTTCGCCTGCGGCATCGAGCACTGCTCGGTGCACTTCGGGGGCGACGGCGGAGAGGGCGCCTTCCCGGGCCGCTCGCTGTCGGTCATCGAGATGGTGGCGTTCCTGGAGCAGCGGGCCAGCGCCCTGCTCGTGGACTGTGCCAAGACCTGCACGGCCGCCACCAGGCTGAGCGCCCCGCCCAAGGCCGCCCTGCCCGCCTGCGACCCCTTCTCCTCGGCCGGGGCGTGCGAGGCGGAGCGGGGCCCCGGCGAGCCCCAGGGCGAGCCCGTGCGCGTGCTGGACATGGTGGCCAAGCTGGAGTCCGAGTGCCTGAGGCGGCAGAGCGAGCGGGAGGCCGGGAGCCTCTCCCGGAACAACAGCTTCCGCAGGAACGTCGGCAGGGTGCTCCTGGCCAGCGGCACCCAGCCCGAGGGGGAGCTGGGGAAGGGCGTCCCGGCCCAGGGGGATGGCCTGGGGGAGGCAGGCGTGGCAGAGGCCGGGTACGGAGGTCGCTGCGGCCCTCTGGGTGACACCGAGCTCTGGGACGGCGGTGCCTCTGCCCAGCAGCCGTTTCCTTCGGGGCTGGATCCCCGGGTGGGGAATGTGAATTCGGGACTTGCCCAGGCGGTGCTGGCGATGACAGCCGGCAGGAGCGACGCTGAGACACGGGTTGAGCCTCCCAGGGCTCTGCTGTCCCCGTGTCCAGCCGCTGCCAGGCCGCCACCGGACCCCTTGCAGAGCAAGAACGCGACTGTTGATTGTACGTCGAAAGAGCCTGTAATTTTCCCAAAGCATCCCGCTAGGAAGGAGCCCTTATGCATCAGTATATCAGTCACCAAGACTGAGAAAGGGTGCAGGAAGGAGAAGCTCTCCAGTTCTGGTGAGGATTCGCTCCCAGGGAGGCTGTTTTTTCTCCAGGGTGAGCAGCCTGCTGCTCACGAGCAACAGCCACGGCGGGAGAGTTCCCAGGAGAAGCCAGGGGAAGTAGCCCAAAACGAGGATGAGGATGCTCTGGCATCTGGTAGATCGTGTGTGAGAAGCAGTGTCCCTACAGAGCCATCAGCCCCTTCTGTCCCTCCCACAGAAGGGGCTTTGCAAGTACTTGATGCCTCCTGCCTAAAGCGGCAGGTTTCGCATGACTTTCTGGAGACCAGGTTTAAAATCCAGCAGCTTCTGGAGCCTCAGCAGTACATGGCCTTCTTGCCTCACCACATCATCGTGAAGATCTTTGGATTGCTTCCCACCAGGAGCCTGGTTGCCCTAAAATGCACTTGCTACTACTTCAAATTCATCATCGAGTACTACAACATCAGGCCGGCGGACTCACGCTGGGTGCGCGACCCTCGCTACCGGGAAGACCCCTGCAAGCAGTGCAAGAAGAAATACGTGAAGGGGGACGTGTCCCTGTGCAGGTGGCACCCCAAGCCCTACTGCCAGGCTCTGCCCTACGGGCCTGGCTACTGGATGTGCTGTCACCGCTCCCAGAAGGGCATCCCGGGCTGTAAGTTGGGTCTCCACGACAATCACTGGGTCCCTGCCTGCCACAGCTTTAACCGTGCGATCCATAAGAAAACCCGAGGAGCGGGAGCGGAGGTGGAAGAGGAATATTAGTGCACAAACACTTTCCTGCGAGATTGTCTGGGGGAGGAGGAGATTCTCATGCCTTGTGCTGTTTACAGTGTATATAATTGTCGTGATTTTTTTTTTCCCACAGGGCTATGAAACTGCACATACTCAAACACAAGAGCCTTTACCTTTTAGATTAAAAGAGAGCTTTTAGTCCATCTCTGTAAATAACACTATAAAAACTAATTGTACATACAGAGTCTACAGCTGGCTGAACAAGGTAACCCCTACAATGCAGCTATCCCAGTGTTGCGGCTATAGGTGTGTGTGTTTTTAAGTGTCTTGTTTCAAAATCTGTATATCCTGTATAATATATGAATGTTTCTGAGAAGAAACTCTAAATAGGTAAAGGTCAACTTGTTTAAAGAAGCTGCAGACAACTTAACTGGACAACCTGAAATGTAGACTATAGAACAGATCCATTATAGTAGCGTGGCAGTGGATTAAAAAAAAAAAAAAAGAGAGGAAAATTATTGTATAGNAAATCTTGTCTACCTTACCCATGTTGTCTGGTTGGGTTTTTTTTTTTTTTACATAAATAAAATGTGCATTCTAGATCTGCCTTACCAGACTTTCTCTTGTAAGACTTTTGCCCCCAAATAAAAATGCTGTAAAACACGTGGCAGAAACTTGGTGCTGTGCTGTAGTTCAGATGTGCAGTGTGCTTTCTCTAGCAAACCTGTCTTCCTACTAACAAAGAAACAAAAAACTCCCCAAATCTCTAGTACTTGGAGAACTCCCTGCTGTACCATTCACAGATCCCAGCTTTTCCTTCCCCTCCTGCCAGCCCTGCGTGCAGCAGAGGCTCCTTTCGTCAGGAATTCTGGTGCTAGGGGTGTGAAGCTTGCAAAACCAGGCACTTTCTGGTCCTCCTCCTCCTTGGCTCCTGCCAAGGCACCTGAGCTGTTCCCTGGCTGCTCGAGGACAGTGTGGCTCCAGCAGGATCAGCGTGGAGCTGCCTTGGCTCTGGGATGTGCTGGAAGCTTTCCTCTCTGCTCTGTGTGGAGTTTTTCCCTCGGAAGAAGGCTCCTGGCAGTGCTTTGCCCTCTGTGCCCTGCTGTGCTGCAGCCCTGGCCTCGGCGCTTCCCGGCGGAGTCGCGGGCGTTGTGTGGGATGGACGGCGCTTCCCCTCGCTCGGGATGGGAGCGGAGCCTGGCAGCCACTGCAGGATTCCCTGGATCTGCTGAGAGCCAGCCCTCAGCCTCCTGTTACACCCTGGAAGTCTGGGAATGGACCTGGCCGGTGCAGCAGCCGCCTCAGCTCCATCGGTGGAGCAGCAGCCGTTTTCCGGGAGCCCAGCGGAGCGTGGCAGCCGTGCCTTTGCCCTGGCCACGTCCCTTCTCTCCCCACACTTGGTGCTGTTGCTGTGTCTCTGCCCCTTCTCAGGGCATGGATGGACTCCTGGCCCTCACCATTCCGCCTGGAGCAGCCAAAATCTCTGCCCTGGTGCAAGAAGAGCCGGTGCCACCTTCCCGTGGGGCTCACCCTGGGCCTTGCTCTGCCCTGCCAGGCCCAGGGAGCAGCTGGAAAAGGGCAGGGATGGGGTGTCCCTGTGCCAGGCTCATCCTGTTCTCTGTCCTTTGGTGCTGGATCAGCAAGCTGTGGAAAACTGCTGGCTGTGGGGGCCAGGCTGAGCCACCCACCTCCACCTGCCCTGGGCTCACAGGCAGTGCCTCTCCTGGTTTCGGAGCTGAGGAGGACAAAAGAGGGTTTGAAGGCGGCTGCTTTTGTTCTTTAACAGTGAGAGAAGGAAAATCGAGCCCTGGCAGCCTGAAATGTGGGTTTGGTGAGCTCAGGCTTTTCGGGGAGGTTTAAAGGATGTGCTGGTTTTATTTTTTGCCTTCACCTGCTCCTGCCGCCCCTCCCGGAGCTGCTCGGCCTCCCGCACCGCAGACATGATGACAACCAGGAGGAATGAAATTAGCAATCTAAAAGAAGGGTGTGGCCGCTTTGTAATCGCCTGGGAAGAGGGAGAGGAAGAGCGGGATCCCTCCTTAATCCCTGACTTCATCCTCTAATGGGGTGCAGCCTTCACCCAAACTTCCATCTGCTCCCTCAGCCGTGCCCGGATCAGCAGCAAAACAACTTCCAGGCTGTTGTTTTGCCAAAGCCATCGGCAGCAGAGGCCTTCAGCTTCATTCTGATTAGGGGAAAAGGGAAAGAAGCTGCTTTCCTGCCCCCCCACCCAAGACTCTGGAAAACTTGAGGCTGACAGCAGTGAGGAAAGTCCCTGCAAGGCTGGAATGGAGTGGCAGAGGAAAATATTTTGTAATTAGATAAGGGGCCAATGAGGTAATTTTATTTGGAACAGGGTGTGAGATTTTGGTCACCTTTGTTGAACAAGGGGAAAAATGAGGATAAAATAATATCATGAGGCTATTTTGTTCTTGGAGCGGGTAAATCCAGAGGACAACTTGTTGTGTACCCTACCCCATCCCTGCCCTCCCCCCAGGCTGGCTGGGGAGCGTGGGCTGGTTTATACATCATTTATTACATTGTCTGCTGGAACTGTCCCTCCTGCACAGCGTTGCTGTTAAAAATTGTTTCACAGAGCAAGCTTTTGCATCCAGAAATGGGTTGATTCCGAGTGTTGCCATGCTGAGCTGCCTGCGGGCTTTTTTTTTCCTGTAACATTGTAAAATGCAGATTTCTGTTTCCTTAAGGGATGGTTCAGGGAGAAGCCAAGGCCTGATGAATGTTAGGATTTGTTTTTTGTTTGTTTTCTTTTTCCTAAGAAGCAATTGAAAAAAAAACAATCCAGTGTTGTATTTACAAAGCTCAGTGTTTAGAACTGACAACGAAGGACTGCACCATGTGCTTGACTTCCCTGCCTGGGAGCATTTGGAGTGTCTGGACTGAATTTCCAGATAGGCTTGCAAGGAAGTTGTAATAACATTTCCATTGTCCATAAGCTTCCAGTTTTCATCAAGCTCTGGGGCTCTCCTGGCATGGACTGAGAAAGCTGCCTGTGGCTGAGGCTTGTGGTTGGGCTCTTGCTCCATCCTGGCTGTTTCTGCAGCAGCTTTTCCCTTTGCTGGGCCCTGTTCCCTGTGGAGAAATCCTGGGATGCTGCAGCAGAGCTCAGTTCCCTGTGTTGGACCCAGGTCCCTTCCTGCAGCATCTGTCCCTATGCCAGGCCCTGGAACTGTCCATGGAGATGCTCCGAGGGCTGGAGCCCCCCTGGAGCCAGGCTGGGAGAGCTGGGGGTGTTCACCTGGAGAAGAGAAGGCTCCAGGGAGAGCTCAGAGCCCCTTGCAGGGCCTGAAGGAGAGCTGGAGACAGACTTGGGACAAAGGCCTGGAGGGACAGGGAATGGCTTCCCACTGCCAGAGGGCAGGGATAGATGGGATATTGGGAAAACTTCCTTGTGAGGGCAGTGAGGCCCTGGCACAGGGTGCCCAGAGAAGCTGTGGCTGCCCCTGCATCCCTGGAAGTGTCCAAGGCCAGGCTGGACGGGGCTTGGAGCAGCCTGGGACAGTGGGAGGTGTACCTGACTGTGGCAGGGAGTTGGAATTGGATGCTCTTTAAGGTCTCTTCCAAGCCAAACCATTCTGGGACTTCACACCTGCACAAAACTGCGCTGGCAGATCCCGCCTGTCTCGACTCCCACTTCCTGCACGCTGGAAATGGTGCTGAAGCCTCACCCGGGGCTGTTCCTGCTCCCCACCTGCCTTGGGCTGGTCCAGGCAATCCTGGGGCAGGGCAGGTGAGGGCATTATCAGCTGCTCTCCTGCCATAAACCACAGTGGGCAGAGGACAAAGCTGCTGCTGCTGGTCCTGCTTCAGCAGAAGTGGCCTGGGCATTGTCTGCCCGAGCTGAGCTCGGCCCCAGACTTTGCTTTGCCCTGGCCATGAGCTGCCCCAGCTCTGGGTGCAGGAGCCCCAGGGGCTGCTGCCCCACTCCTGAGTGTCCAACAGCCAGGAATCACAGGGCCATCAGTCCTCCCCCTCATACACGTCACAGAAAATGGAGAGGGAGGGTTTGTTTCTCCTCCATCATCCAGGAGCCCCTGAACCATGGGCTGCCAGGTCACCAGGGCCTGGGGGCAGAGCCTGCTTGGCCCTTTCCCATCCCATCCCTGTTGCTCTGACACTGCTTTGCTTTAGTAACTCCATCCTTCAAGAGACCCCCTCTTGCATCCCGAAACGAGCTTGTAACGAGGAGCCCTTTGCATGCAGAAGGAATCCACCACCTGCAGAAACATCACCCGGCCCAGGAGCAGCCCCAGCCGGGCTCACCCACGAGGTTTATCAGTTTACATGTACATAGAGGATGTGTGTGTGTGTGTGTGTGTGTGTGTGCTGTGCAGGACTCCACCCCCTGCTCCCACGGAGATGCAGTTATTTTATGTAAGAGTATTTTTTTAGAATGGGTATTGCTTTATTCCACCGCTGTCTGACTGATTGCACTGTAACAGGTCTGGTCCCTGTGATGCTTTGAAGGCTGGAAATTCTCGTGTACTTTGCCCAGCACGGTGAAAAACAAACCACACAGAAGTAACAGTCATAAATATACAACTTTAAAAAAAATTACTGTTAAAGATTTATTGCAATAATACAATAAAATTTAGAAGGAAAAAAAAAAACAAAACAAACAAACCAAACCATTTGTGTTTAGTTACATCTCAAGTCCGGAAGTTGTGAGGGGCTGCGAGTTCCTGCAGGTGACAAAGCCACCCCTGGGTGGCCCTGCACAGGCACCTGATTTTCGGCACAGGGCTGGGCCCCCGAAATCAGGCTCTTCCTTGGCAGCCCAAATTGGCCACCCCAGGTCACTGGTCATGACCAGAAGTCCCGGCCTGAACTGAAATTCCTGTGTTCACGCCACGCAAAACGTTTTGTAAACTCTCAGCTGGCTGCCCTCAAATACCTATAATTACAGATATTCCTGCCCTCCCTCCCCCACCCCCCAAACAACCTGGGAAACGAATCCTGGTGATTGCACTCAAGGTTTGGACACACACAATTCTTCCTCAGCTACACATGTGCAAAACACTTCTTAAAAAACCACCACAACCTTGTGTTCTGTTACAAAAAAACGTTCCATGAAAAGCCCCACCCCCAACACGTCTGAACACCCTCACGGTGCCCTTGTGCACTCTCAGACTATGACAGGGTCGCAAATAAATTATTTTGGAAAACATGGATAGGAAGTATATGGCTTAGAAAAGTTATTGTGTTGGATCTTCTTTCCCTAAGTTCAGTGACAGTGCACAAAGCTGAGTCACGGCCTGACCTTCCGGGGCTCAAAGCACAAAGGCAGCAATGAAAAAGGGACTGAAATGCCTATTAAAAAACAACAACAAAAAGGTATTTAGATGGCAGGATCCAGTGCAAAACACACGGGGGAAGCAGAAGGGGCTGGGCTGCGAGCCCAGTTTCCAATACTGGCGCGTGCTGGTTGCTCAGAGCTGCGAGTGATAAAGTGCTGTGAGCCAAGAGAGCCCGGAGCCCCGGGCTGGGCCTGGCAGTGGGGCTGGGGACACTGGCCCCCTTCAGGCTGCAGCAGCCCAGGGGCCCGGGCTGCCCCCTGAACCACACCCAGCTCGTGCAGCACAGGGGCGGCGGTGCCTGACCACGAGCGCGGCGCTCGCGCGGAGTTAAGGGTCTTTGGCTTAACAAAAAAGGGAGAAAGAAAAACTGAAGGAAGCTTCTGAGAACAGAGGCCCGAGCTCAGCAGCTGCCCTGGAGGGGTGGGGGGTGAGTGACAATACTCAGCCAGGCCACTGGCATGGGGCACATGGGTGTCACTGCCACACCTGGCTTCACACCCCTCCTGGGAGGGGACAGAGGCAGCACTGGCCAGCCTGGAGAGGAACAGAGCAAACCACCAAAGACCCTGTGAGGTGGCTGGGAAAGCCAGCCCTGGAGCTGGGATCCTGCAGGGGTGTGACCTCTGTCACCACGGCCTCGCCGTGTCCCTGTCAGGAGCTGTGTCCCCACAAGCTGTGGGCAGCTGTCCCAGCTCTAAATGTAAACGTTGGAAGCTTTGCTGAGCAAACCACCCGTGGGTGCCCCATCCTGCAAGGCAGAGGAAGAGGAGGAGCCCTTGCTCTCTGTCACCTTTCAGCACCACCTCCCGGCGTTCCAGGAGCCAGCTGTGCCAGGGAAACCAAACCAACGTCTTGGCAGTCAGTAAACAACAAACCCCACCATGAATATAAAATAAAACAGGGTTAAAAACATGTAGTGTGGAGAGCGTGTGACTTCACCAAACTGGCTGGAAATGAGGTTTTTCTAATGCTAAAAAGCGGCAGCAAGGTGTGGTAACCCATGGGTATTATTGCAACAATGCAATTCTGTATCAGCATCCAATGTGGGTCTAGCGAGACAATGTCCAGTGTTTCTTTGGTGTATGGTATTAAGAGAACAGAGCCTGTGTGCCTCAGGCAGCACAACACAAAACTTCTACACCTACCAGTGGAAACAGCATGAAACAAGCCAGTTTTCTATGGCAAAACTGGGTAAAGATTCACAACCAAATCTAAACCAAGAGCAATTTGCTGTGTGAATTCCCTGTTCATGCTGATTATTTGTATTAAAAATATGGCAACAGAGATTAGAAAACATGTTAAAAATGCATAATTTTCATGTCCTGAATGAAAAAAATTTAGAAATACGCATTTTTGCATTATGCAAGACAGATTTAGAACACAAACACAAAGGAAAACCCTGTAAGGAGTTAAGAAAGTGGGAACTGCATTTGCACCGCTGTCCAGGCCGCGCCCTGAGCAGCCTTCCCTGCGCCCATCCCGATCCAAACACTCCAAAATCTGTTTCTTCTTCAGAAAGTAGAGCTGGAGGTCGCTGGTCCTTTCACAATCCTCGATGCACACAGAACCAAGACACAAAGTGCCCTTGTGGAATCCGTCGGGAGCACGGAGCTAATTTACAAAACGGGGCCGTCACAGTCATCTTGGGTAAATAAAAAGGTTTTCTCCGGTTTACAAAACGAAAGTCTGACCTTTCCTTTGTTCCAGGCACTACTTAACTGGACAGGTAAAAGCTGACTACAGCACAGTCGAGGAGGGGGTCCTGGCACAGCTCCCTCGTGCCCGTTAGCGGTGCCCGGTGTAGGCCTTGAGCCACGAGGTGACCGAGGCGGCGGCGGACGAGATCATCCCGCCCGCGCTGCTGCTGGCGATGGGCTGGGACACCTGGGTGCTCTGGCTCTGCAGCATCTCCACCTGCTGCGAGGGGATGTCACAGAACCTGGGGCTGGGCAGGTTCTCCCAGTCCGTGCCCAGGTCCGTCTCCTCGTCACTCACGTGCTCGTCGCCGCTCTCGTCCGTCTCGCCCGCCGCGCTCGGCTCCACGAACTCCATGGAGTCCTCCAGGTCAGCGCTGATTTCGAAGGGGCCGGACCTGTGGGTGAGGACAGTGCTGTCAGTCTGTCTGTCCTCTCTGCTGGGGTGAGCCCTGGGCACCCCACAGCACCCTGCTCTGGCAGAGGAACTGCAGAGGGAACTTTGTTGTAACACAAACACTTGGCCGAGGAAGGGACACGGTTCCAGCCCATGGAGCAGGAATGGTGGGAGAGCAGTTCTGCTCTGGCAGGGATAGTGAAACACACACACAACAGAGAAAGCTACAGGTGATAACTCAGGGCTCCACTGCTGGGAATCTTGGCTCGATGTGGAACAGCTTTAATTTCCAACACCAGCCCTGGCTGGGCCAAGATGCCTCAGTTCTGTCGAGGTGTAGCTGCAACTCACAGGTCTGGCACAACTCACAGTGGAGACTTCCCACTCTGCCCTCAGCAACATCTCAACCTCCTTCTCACTCTGAGACACTGGAACAGGCTGCCCAGAGAGGCTGTGGGGTCTCCCCTGGAGACACTCCAAACCTCACCACACAGAATCACAGAATCACCACAGTGGCTCATCCAGTGCAACCTCCTAAGCCTAACCCAGAGCACCTGGCACAGGATTGTGTGCAGACAGCTCTGGAATATCCCCAGTGGAGGAGACTCCACCCCCTCTGTGGAGAGTCTGTTCAGTGCTCACTCACTGCACAGGGAAGTTCTTCCTCAAGTTCAGGGGGAACTCGTGGGCAGCAGTTCCTCTGCTGCCACTGCTGGGCCCTGCAGAGCAGAGCCTGGTCTGTCTCTGAGCCCCCCCTGCAGACAGGGACAGACAGATGGACAGCCCCAGCTCCCTCGGCCTTTCCTGGGCAGGGAGCTGCTCCAGTCCTGGGCGCTGGCCGTGCTCTGAGCTGGATCTCCAGGGTCCTGCCCGCACCCACCTGTGCTGTGACTCAGAGTTCCCTGCTGCCACTGCCTGGTGGGAGAAGCGATTGCATCCTGCCCCATCCCGCTGCTTTGGGCTGCCTGCATTCCATGGAAAAAGGCAGATTCCCCACAGCAAGCAGTGTCCCTGACAGAGTTCACTGCAAACCACAAAACTGCCCAGTGAACAGGAGCAAGAATTTCATGGAATCATAGAATCGTTTAGGTTGGAAAAGACCCCCACAATCACCAAGTCCAACCACTAAACACAGTAACCACTTAACACAGGCAAGAGTTTATCCAGCCTTATTAGTGGGAGAAGGAGCCTAAAGCAGTGATTTACCATGGAAAATATTAAGCCAGGTACTTAAAATATAAGCAAACCCAGTAGCATATAAAGGAGATTGCCAGGCAACCACAGGCTTAAGCATCTAAAGGAAGATAAAGAGAGCTGGTTGCTGCAAACTTTGCAGCAGGCTGAGAAATCTCATAATCTGGAAAGGAATGGGAGCACTGCCTCCTGGCAAAGCCTTTTGCTTCACAAGGCAACACAAGAAGGGAGTCATCAGGGCTGAGGCCAGAAGGGACCATTAGCTCATCTCCAGTGACCTCCTCTGACCGAGGCCACTGCGTCCCACCCGTTCTCCCGTCCCGAGCCCAGCAGCTCCTGCCTGATGACAGCATCCATTCCAGAAACTCATCCAGCCTTCAGAGGATGACACAAGGAAACAGAATCCCCACCTTCATTCCTGTGGGTAATTAATGTCTCTGTTAAGTGCATGTGCCTCATTTCAAGCAGCTCAGACTCTCTGCTCCCAGTGGTGTCTGTAAAGCCATTCAGCAGCCTGGTGGGTATTTTATCCAAATCTCCTGTAACTCTTTTACTATCTGGATCCAGCTGATGCATGTGGAGCTCTGTGACACCTGCACAGGTGTCCACTGTGGCCCCTGGGCCCTTTGGAGCAGCTGTTTTCCTTTGAGGACACAGCTCTCCATCCCCTGAGTATTTCCAGCCCTCTCCTTGTTTTCAGTCAAGCAGCAGCAAGCACAGATTTTTGTCCAAAATCTTTCACAAAGATGTGGCTCCCCATGACTCTGGGCTGAATCAGTAGGGATATATCCAGAGAACACCAGGAAATGGGAACAGGCAGTTCCTCTTAGTGGCACTGCAGGTTTTTGAATAAAACCAGATCTGTACATGAGAACAAAGCTGAAAAGCAGATTTTGGAACATTACTGTGTTTAAGGGGGGAATAAAACACCAGGCACATCAAACAAATATTTGCAGACTGTCTTGGGCACAGGTGACTTGTGTCTGGATTATCCCAATGGGGAAATCAGTGTTGTCTGCTTTCTTATATTTAACTTGTGAAAAAAGAAACAAATTATTAAACCTGGCACATGCAGGCCAGAACTGACGTGCTTTTCATCATGTTCTAAGCTAAGAGAAAAGTTGTCTTTAATCTTAATTTACATATAAATGAATATTATAAATGAGTATTATTTGAAGGGTCAGCTTTGGTCTAGGCAGTTTGTTGACTGGAATGATTTTGGGAATTCTGGGATTCTTATCAGGGTTTGTATTACTGGATGCTCAGGAATTTGCATGTTGGCAAGGCGTGGGCAGGGTCACACTTGGAGCAGGGCAAGGCTGCCTGGCTTTGTGCTGCTGCTCCCTGGAGGGAAGGAGTTCCTGCTTCTGGGTGTAGGGGAAACAAGCCCATCACCAGCTGCAAGGCCTCCAGCTGAGCCTGCCATAGGCAGAAGCACAGCAAACACACATCTGTGAATTTAATTTCCTACTCAGGAGCCCCTTTTTCTGTCCTGTCTTGTCTCCTCCTGGAACCACCCTGATTTCTATGACTGATCTATAGGCACAGCAGAAGAGAACAAGGCAAAGACATAAATTCAAAAGTGATTCAGCCACAGGAGAGCTCATATTTTGCTTTTCTTACCTGCCCAAGTTCTCGGTGTCTGGGCTGACCAGGTACATGAGGTTCCTGAGGGTATGCAGGGGGTGCAACAGATCTAAATTTACATGCTGACATGGGGAAGGGAAAAAAATCATGATCAGTTCCTGGAGGAAACCAGCAGGCACAGCTGATATTTAAAAAGCTATTTGAGGATATCAAATGTGCATCCCCCCTACCTGAGAGAAGCAGAGGTGAAGGATATTAGCATTCAGCTTCTTCACTGCCCGTGTGAACCTGTGTCTGCTGAGATTCTCTCCACAGAATTCACTGTTAAAACACCACACACACACAGAACACACAGAAAATAAACTTACTGGAGGCATCAGCATTCTGTGCCCTGGCTTACTAACAAATCCTGGAGTAAAAATCCTCGTAGTGAGCACTTGGTTAAAGTCTACAGCCAGTTTTAGAGTGCTCAGAAGATTAATTTTTCACCTAGCAGAACTGGGAGCATTTTATCAACAAGCTCTGCCTGCCCTGGCCTCACCAGTTTCCACAGCACAGGTGGTGTGAACTGTAGGGAACTCAGATCCACCAGAGCCAAACTGTTTCAAACTCCTTTAAAATATTGCATCATTTCCTGTTCCAAACCTTTTCCTCCCGTGAGGGCTGAAAGTCCAAATAAAATCAAAGAATCACAGAATGGTTTGGGTTGGAAGGGACCTTCAAGATCATCTGTTTCCAACCCCCCAGCCATGGGCTGGGAAAAAGCTGAAACCCTACACAGCTTTTGTGCCCTCACTCTGATGACCACTATTTAAAAACACTTAAAAGAATCTCAGCAGCACATCTGAGACCCCTGGGAGTCTGACCAGGTCTGCAGCTCCTTCTGTACAGATCCCAGCTGCTCCACACAGACACCAAAATCCCAACAGTGCCTTTCATCCCAAATGGGGTCTATGCAGTGCACTCCCAGGTGTGTTCCACCCCCCTGGGAATTACACTGCTGCCATGCCACATTATAGGACCTTGTCCTGCAGCACAGGAGGCAGCAGAGCTATTCAAGAGCTGCTGGACTGGGCTGGGATTTTGTGAAGCACAGTGGGGTCCAACAAAATGAAAAGTGCTGTTCATACACTGTCATATTTCATCTCCCATTTGAGGATGCTGAATATGTCAATTAGAAAGGTTTTGCTTTCTGTGAGGGTTGGTCTCCCTCTCAGGAAGTAAAAAAGGAGGGAGGGACTGTTAACTGTGGTCTAGAATCTTGCCAGCCTCCCCCTTAAACAGCACAAAAATCCAGGAGCCACCCATGCTCTCAAAAGCTGTTGCAATTCATGACTTTGTTCCCCAAACTAAGCTGATTTAAGGTCACTGGTTCCCCTGCTGTGCTTTTACTTGCCTGTTGCAGAGCTTCTTGGGAAGGTTTACATCAAGTATGAGAGACAAAGTGTTAACAAGCTGAGTTGCATAGCACAATGCAGCACTGATGGTGTGAGCAGGGTTATTATGTTCCATATCTGAAAGAAATAAAAACAACATGAAATCCTTGTTTTAAATGAAGCTCTGGTGGGTGTGTTAATATGTTCCTGGAGTCTACTCTGGAATATGTCATTTCTAAGTATGGAGAACAGCCTGAATCTAGCAGTCATTTCCAGTGAAATCTGTCAGAAGTTGGAAGAAAATAGTAATTCTTGGAATTCCTGTTAAGATGATGACATGTGAACTGTGTTAAAACTGTGAATAATTAACTTTCTCTATTTCATTGTGCTGTGTATCCCAGTGAGCATTTCATGCAGAAGATTTCAGCAGACTAATCATAAAATCACAGCATGGTTTGGGTTGCAAGGAACCTTAAAGACCACCCAGTTCCAACTGGGCAGGGAATCTCCTAAAATCCCTATTCTGACATTTATTTCTGGCTCAGGGTGAGAACAAATAGACCAATCTACTGCTCCTCAGTGCCTTCTGCTGGCACTGAGAGCTCCAGCTGCCTAAACCCAGGCCTTGCCCCTTACCAGGTCCCTGTGTGGTCTTCTTCTCCTCCACCCAGCTGTAGTAAGCGGAGTAGTCACCGTTGTTGGGGAGGATGATCCAGGGCCCCGTGATGCTGATGCTGGTGTCCCCATTGTGGTCATCACACACCCACCTCCCAGACAGGTAGGTGGTTCTCCGTGCCTCTGCCAGCTTGCTCACAGTGCTGGAGGTCATGGCATTGTCACTCTCGGAGGACACGTCCGCAGGGTCCCTGCAGGGCCCCACCAGGGGTCAAAGGAAGTGGTTGAGAACAGAATTGAGCACGTGGTAGGCACTGAGACAGATTTCACTGAGGGCAAAGTGCTTTAGGAATGCTCCTAAAAACTCCTCAGTCCCCAAACTACTTTCATTTGTTCAGGGTTTTTAATTGGCTGATTTTGTACAAGCCTGGAATGCTTTGGGTTGGAAGAATCTTATAGATCACTCCTGCAAAGTCCTCAGTCCTCAAACTACTTCCATTTGTTCAGGGGTTTTTAATTGGCTGATTTTGTACAAGCCTGGAATGATTTGGGTTGGAAGAATCTTATAGATCACTCCTGCAAAACTCCTCAGTCCCCAAACTACTTTCATTTGTTCAGGAGTTTTTAATTGGCTGATTTTGTACAAGCCTGGAATGGTTTGGGTTGGAAGGGACCTTACAAGATGACTCCTGCAAAACTCATTCTCAAAACTACTTTCATTTTCTCTGGGATGGTTAATTAACTGTTTCTGTAGAATCCTAGAAAGGTTTGGGTTGGAAGGGGCCTTAGAGACCATCTCATTCCACCCCTGTCACAGACAGGGACACCTTCCANCACCCACCTCCCAGACAGGTAGGTGGTTCTCCGTGCCTCTGCCAGCTTGCTCACAGTGCTGGAGGTCATGGCATTGTCACTCTCGGAGGACACGTCCGCAGGGTCCCTGCAGGGCCCCACCAGGGTCAAAGGAAGTGGTTGAGAACAGAATTGAGCACGTGGTAGGCACTGAGACAGATTTCACTGAGGGCAAAGTGCTTTAGGAATGCTCCTAAAAACTCCTCAGTCCCCAAACTACTTTCATTTGTTCAGGGTTTTTAATTGGCTGATTTTGTACAAGCCTGGAATGCTTTGGGTTGGAAGAATCTTATAGATCACTCCTGCAAAGTCCTCAGTCCTCAAACTACTTCCATTTGTTCAGGGGTTTTTAATTGGCTGATTTTGTACAAGCCTGGAATGATTTGGGTTGGAAGAATCTTATAGATCACTCCTGCAAAACTCCTCAGTCCCCAAACTACTTTCATTTGTTCAGGAGTTTTTAATTGGCTGATTTTGTACAAGCCTGGAATGGTTTGGGTTGGAAGGGACCTTACAAGATGACTCCTGCAAAACTCATTCTCAAAACTACTTTCATTTTCTCTGGGATGGTTAATTAACTGTTTTTGTAGAATCCTAGAAAGGTTTGGGTTGGAAGGGGCCTTAGAGACCATCTCATTCCACCCCTGTCACAGACAGGGACACCTTCCATAGACCAGGCTGCTCCAAGCCCTGTCCAACCTGGCTTTGAACACTTCCAGGGATGGGGCATCCATATTTTAAGGAAGTTTAACACTGGACATGCAGCTCAGATCTCTCAGTGGGGAGATGCAGCACCTCCAGATTCAGACTCTTCCATCCTGGACCTCTATCTCTGTGTGAGAACACACCTCCTCCTCCTCCCCACAGACCCTAAGGGAGCCAGAACACCTACCTTAGACTGACACCACTCCCTTGTGGGTGCCTAAAGCCAAGCAGAACGAGCCCAAAAGAACAAGCCTGCCATACCTCATGCTTGTCTTCACCTCTTCAATGGGGAAGATGACCGAGGTGAGCTCCAGGATGTGCGTCCGCCGCAGCTTCGCCAGGTGCTCGTACTGGGTTTTCAGGTCGTAGGTTTTTTTCTCCACCAGGTCTCCCAGCTTCCTGTTGTGCCTCTGGATCTTCTCCTTCTTCTCCTGGTGCCTCTGAGCCCTGCGATAATGCTTCTGGTTCTCCTCCTTTATCCTCAGCAGCCCCTCTGTGTCTGTGAGAACAGAGCAGATGTTATCCCTTGGAAAAGGAGCTGGGAGGTGCTTGTAGGAAAAGCTTTATTAATATTTATGGGAAACAAGATCTATGGCAGCTTAAAACAGAAAACCCTGCTAAACTATTAACATCTTCCAGCTGCTCAGTGGTACAACTTTTTAATCTCCTCTGAAGATCTCCAAAGAGACTGCGACTGGGATTATTCTTTCCCTATCTTTTACCCAGCTATTTCTGGATTTGGAGCACAAAAGCCAAGATTTCCCAGTTTAATTAAACTCCTGAGGTAACCATCCTGACAGAAATAGCCTGACTGTACATGCCTGCATGGTGCTGGCCAGAAAAGCCCTGCCCTGCTTGCAGCCAAAATCAAGTGCAGATAGCATCTTCATTCACCATTTCTGGCACCTCTGCTGCTGCTCGTGGGGGTTGTTTGGGCTCCACTCGTGGATGTGCTGGGTCCCAGCAGTGCAGGCTCCTGTTCCCACAGGGAACAGTGGCTATCTCCCTTTCCACTCACAGAATGGGAACTGTGCTCATGTGCTGAAGTGCCCCAACTGCCTGGATTTACTCCACGTGTTGGGCACGCTGAGGCTTGGAAAAACACCCTGCAAGAGCATCCTGAAGCATCCAAGGCTGGGCCTGATGATCTTAGAGGTCTTTTGCAACCTTGATGATCCTGTGATCTGCTAATTCAGGTATAAAATAAGTGGCTGCAGTAATGCTCCCACGAACACGGTGCTACAGAGAGTCAGCCACCTCTGTCTTTCAAAAGCACAGGGAAAGATTTCTTGTGCTCTCCCCAAAACCATGTTTAAAACTCTCCCTGTGCCCTAGTTTGAAGTGTGCCTGCCCCTGCAGACACAGAGGCTGTTCTCTCTGAACATCAGGAATTATTTCCAGTCATCTGATCTGCTGCAATCCACGGTGTGTCTGGTAGGAAGGAAGATCTGGTATGTGGGAGATGCAAAGTCCCAAATTAAAGGAGGTGAGAATAGCTCCTCCATGCAGATAAGAACTAATAATCCTCAGGTTTATATAACATAAATAAATGACCCCTAGAGGAGCAGCAGAAAAATCCACTTCTCTCTGAGCAATGCCAGAATCCCTGTGTGTCAGCTGTAATTCCCTTCCCTTTAAGCAGTCCTGTAACATCAACATAAATCAATTAACACTTGCATTCATACTCCCAAACTCTCCCTCTGCATAAAGAACAGGAGACAGAGGAGGAGGAAAACGTCCATCTGTTCAATTTTCACATTCATGTTTGACTTGAAAGGCTACTTTTCCAGAGTGAACTCCCTTCCCTGCAGGTCCAAGAGCAATTATTTGGGAGCAGGGGAGACACTGCACTCACGTTTCCTCCTTAGCAGTCCCAGTGCACAAACAACTGTCCTGCTCTCTGCACAGCACCTCTGCTTTAGGACCCAGTCTATGAGGTTATTAAAAATCTGTCCCCAGGAGTATTTCAGGACACCACTGTGTCCCACACACCTGCAGTGCCTGATAAATGCAAGCCCAGGCACACTGATCTCTGCCCAGAGAGCTCTGCCAGGTATTTGCAAGCCTGTCTCCTTGAACTGTTCTGCACAGAAAGAAGGCAAACACACAGGTTTTAAAACATTATTTTAAGCACCACCAATTATTGAGGTCTCCAGGAGAGTCAAGTCCAAAAGCAGGAACCCAGTGTTCTAGAAATTGTTCTTATTTCAGAAAATTAAACTATGCCACAGCCAAGAGAAGGGAAATGACCTTCTCCCAGTTCTTAATGTGGCCCAAGAGTGACCAAGTTGGATCCTCATCTGTTGGCTACTCACAGCTAGAATTCATTTCTGATCTCTCTCCAAAAGCAACTGAGCTAACAATAGGTTAGCTGGGCAATAGTTAGCTCATTTTTTAGGTTAAATCTAATCAAATTCACTGTGAATCAAGAGAAGTTGCAAAAGTTGCAGCTAATAAATTCCACAGAAGAGTAGGGAAATGGAGAACTCCACTCCCTGGTTGGTCCTAACACTCTGTCACCTTCAGAGCACAGCATTCTGAGAAAAAGTGAGTAATTCCTAAAGTCACATTGATTTCCTCTTCTCCTTTCTTCACAGGCTACAGAAAAAAAGTCATAATCTCCACAATAATAAACTTTCATCTACTGAAAAGTTTGTTTTTCTTCAACTTCTTCTTCTCTAAACCAAACATGAATTTTCTTAGCTGTTCCTTCTGTTTCATTTTCAATACTCAGACTTTGCCCAGGTGATTTGTATCTTTCCTAAATTGTTTAAATTGGACACCAGACTTCCACTAAAGCAACAGCAATATCTGGCACAGCAGGATAACTGCTTCCATCTTAAATACAGCACTTATATTAGTTAACCCAGAAAGAGGCCTGAACCTTTCTGGAGCAGCACAAGATTGATAATTTTTATTTAATTTGCAATTCCCCAGATCCCTTCCTGCCAAATCTCACCACCATCCCCCATGCTGGGTTTATGTTTCTCCTTACAACAATGTGTACCTCGATTTTGTCCTTTTCACATGATGCTGTCTATTTATCTGCATGATTTTGAATTTGGTCCTGGTCTCCACAGAAGTCATTTCACCATCCAGCCTGGCCTCCTCCATTCCACCCTCTATTCTACTGAGCTATTATGGGAAATACTGAAGAGAACTGGGCCAGGAACTGGTTCCTGCTGAGCTCCACCTGTCTCACCTCCTCAGCTTGACCAATGTCACCACTCTTTGAATGCAGCTTTTCTAACCTTTTGTGATGGCCTTGCAGGGGTGACACCCACAGCAAATGTCTTTGTTTGCTCACAAGACAGTTTCAGGCAGTGCCCAAACCCAGGTTATGTGCAGCTTCTGCTTCACCCCCTAATCTCCAGACAAGGGATTGATTTGACATGAATATCATGACATAAATAACAGAACATGAATTTGACATGAATACCATAACCAAGTGATGCCTATTCTTAACACCTCATCTTCCAGTTCCCAGCAAAGTCCCCCCAGGTTTGGAACAGGATGTCTCTGTCATCAGTTTGAGGTTCTTCCTTCCTGCTCCCTTTGCAAGCAGGTCCTGTTTTCAGCTTCCTCAGACACCCTCACTCCCTCATGTGTTCCCAAGTGCTCCACAGACTACTCCAGCTTCTTCCTTGGCTTCCCTAAAGCAAACTAATATGTAGCTGTCTGTTTCCTTGCCTCAGCCTGCAGTCCTCTGTTGATGTGAAATTTAGCCTGGCTAAGCAGCTGATTACATTTTCTCTGCAGGAAGATGAAGCAAAGGCAGCACTGAATGCTTCAGACTTCTCTGCACTGTTATTTGCTCTCTTTCCTGCTCACTACCACACTTGTCTACTCCTTCACCTTTTCTTTATCACCCATTTTCTATTGTTACTACCCATCCTCCTTATTAATTGAAAATCCTTTTGCATTTCAGCCTTTTTTTGATTTTTTCACCCCAAGCCTGTGCTAATCCTTTATGGCTCTCCTCAGGTTATGCCTCTGCTTCCACTCTCTGTATGGCTCCTCTTGAATTTCAAGCCATAAAAATATCCCAGATTCAATCAATAAGCTTCTGAATATGCTTCCTCTACTTCCCTTGCATGTAGATTACAAGGACAGCTGCATATTCTCTTTTGGAAATGACCCTGCAAATTTAGTGTAAAACAATCTAAAGAGTTTCAAAAACTGAAGTTCCTGAATGAAGCAACTCTCCAGCCTACACCACATTTCAGTGGCCCTTGCTCAAGTGGGATTTCAGGATTTTCAGACAGGTGTGGGTTAAAATTCAGCAGTTTCATGAAATCTGTGACAGCTGCAGAGCTGTTTGCTCCTCTTTATCAAGAGGAAGTGATCAGAAACACCACACTGAATAAAACCATCTCTAGGGACACAGCCAGAGTCACAGCCTGCTAAGCATTTGCTGTTGCAAAACCATCTCCATCCAGCTGAATAATGTCTGCTGTTTGCTAATTAAAACCCAAGCATAAAAAGGCCAAAATCCACTCAGAGATTTGCCTTTGAGATGATTTAGGAAGCGACGGTTTGGAAATTCACTGTTTTTTTAAAAAAACTACCACTCAAATTCACCTCAATTGATTTTTCACTCTCAGGCACAGGGAGCTTTCCCACACCACACAAGCACAGGCATTACTCACGTCTTGTCATTTCATCATTTTCTTTGCAAATGGTCTGTTTCAGCTGCTCAATCCTCATCTTGCAAGACATTATTTTCCATCTCTGAAAAAGAACATTCAGCAACTCTAGGGCACAAACGACTTCAAACACTGAACTAATGATTAACAACAAAGCCAGCAGCTTTAGTGCAAAAGTAGCAGGATGCTCTTAAATGGATCAAACAATTAAATATTTCATACAGTGCTTTGTGCACAGAAGAATGCCATAAACAAAACGAGTGCTTAGTATAAAGTCAATCGGTAAAAGAAGTTATTGAACAAGTATCTAGTGAGAAATGAAAAATTCAGACAGCTTGGAACACTCTGCTTGCAGAGCCCATTCCAGTTTGGCTTACAACAGGCTCTTTGGGAAAGCAACACAATGCCCTCAGGGTAAACTGTAACTTTAAACTAGGAGATCTAGGAATTCAGAGAGTTTAAAAACCATGGGACACTTGGAGCAACTCACCAGCTGATCAGTTATCTCTTTCCCTTCCATGGCCTTCAAAACACTAGAGGAAAAAACATGATTGAAAGTTTTATGACTGTCTGGACTGGGTCTGTCTCCAGCAACAGTGTGTTAAAGAGACTGTTTCCTTTTATGAGATCTCTTAGCTTTTATATCAATTTAATAAATACAACTTACTGTTTTTGGAATTCTCTCTGTTTGGTTTTAAGATGCATCAGCCTTTCTTTCTTGTCTGAAAACCTGGAAGAGATTAAATTCTTTTATTGATATTTTGCACAATTACAGCACTGTAAGTTGTCTGAAAAAGATAATAAAATTGAAGCTTGGGGATTCTCCAAACCTCAGCTATCTGTCTTCATCTTGGGAAGAAATGGCTGAATGTGTAAAACCCTTGCAGAATTCTCCAGTGTCTCACTGGAATTGCAACAGAACCTCCAAGCTGGAGAAACATCAGAGTGTTGAATTATCAAACTTGTAAGCAAATTACTGCTGTTTCTAGATTTATAGCTTAGCAAGAGAAGTATTTTGTATCTTACAAAAAACATGGAGCACTTTAAAAACCTTCAGTCACTGGAGAAATGTACAGAATAGTACCGTCTTCGTAATCCATGACCCAAATGTCTGCTTCAGCTCTGCCTCACTGGATTCTAGGATATGGGAACTGATCAGAAAGGAATTTTTTCAGGGTTCATCACCCTGTGTTTTCACCCTTTGTGTATGCAGCAGCCACATTCTGCCCCCCTTATTGCTCCACAATTCATTCTGTTTTCCTCTGCAACGTACAGAACTGACAATTTCATCCCAACAGAGCTGTGATATTTGCAGATGCCCATCCCTAGAGGTGTTCAAAGCCACGGTCCTTAATGCCCCTTCCAATACAAATGTGATTTTATGATTTTATCTTTATTTCAGGGATATCTAAGCTTTATTTAGAAAGAATAGCACACCAAGCCTTGACAGGATGACATCTTGGGTTTCCCTCTGTCACTCTGCAGGTTTGATTTCAGGTAAAACTTCAAAATGCTTCACTTTTTTCCTTCAAGTGCTGAAATCTGAAAGCTTGGTGACTCCCTTTGGATTCAAACCATGTGTAACCACCCTCCCCGATGACATTAGCATTAGAACAACAAAACCATTGGCTGCTGCTTCTGTAGCCAAGCAAAAATACCTGTTTTCCTTCCAAAACAAACCAAAACCAAATGCAGGTGGCTTGGCATAAAAGCCAGAGGCCACACGTGAGCTGGAGGAATGTGGTGCAACTGGAGCCCAGCTGCTCAGCCCGGCGTCCCCTCTTCCTGTGTGTCCTCACCCCAGGAGTCATCATGGAAATGACAGAAGGCACTGCATGAGCCTCCTGTTTACCAGAGAGCAGAGCACACCTACTGCACCCGAGCTCTGGCTGCCAGCAAAAATCCCTGGGCCCCAAAACACAGAGCTCAGCAGCCGCACGGTGAGAGCGCTGGGGCAGTTTGGCAATTCTTGGCTTCAGAGCTGGATTAATGGGCACAGACTCTGACTGAACACAATTACCCAATTCCCATCCACCACATCAGCAGAAAGTTGAATGATCTAGCAAAGAATGGAGGAATAAATTAAGTTCTGAGTGTGGAGGGAAGACAGAAATATTTGTGAAAGGCTGGAGAAATTACAGCTCACCACGCGCTTCGGCAGCGATGTCAAACAGCTCCTACCAACTTCTCCAGCAGGTTTCTCCTAAGCAAACATTTCCATTTCTTTATTTAGCTCTGATTTCAATTGCATTGCATCCTGCAACTCCTTTTTCCTTATATATCTTCAGCCTTTCAATTTGGCAAAGAAACAAAACTTGGGATGAATTATTATTATAGGAACTCCCATGAAATGTAAACTGAGAGAAGAGAACATCTCGAATTACCCATGAAATGTTTCCCTTTCCTCAAGTCTTATCACATTAAGGTGGGATTTTCTGTGGTTGCCTGGCTCATTTCCACATGTTCATGATTAGAGAGGAGCTTCCTAGTCCACAGGAATTGATTAATGCTGAAGGAGTTGAGGGCACTACACTCATCATAACTCCCTTGCTGCAAAAAGTCACTACTCCTAATCATAACCCACAGCTTGGAGAAATTAGACAGGCTCTGACATCACAATTAGACAGGCTCTGACATCACAATGGCTTTTGCCATCTGCAGACACACAAAGCAAAGCAATTCAGCAGTCTGGGAAACACACTCTGAGAATTTATGCACATGACAGGCTGGAGGACACTCCCAGGAGGAAGAAGAACCTCCGAGCTGAGACCAACATCAAGATGCCAGCTTGGCTTTTGAATATACAACACATTACTCATGAAAAGAAGAATGTCACTGACTGCTTTACTGGAGGACTGCTGGACTACTCATCCTTAATTGTAGCTCTCCTTCAGTAATTAATCTCAGCAGCTCCTCAGTCTCTCCCCCCCACAGAGACACTGGGTGTGATTTTTGCCAGACAGATGAAAAACTTCCAATAAAATTTAGGGCAGAAAATAGTCCCATGAAATCTGAAATAATTAGAACTTGAAATTGTTTATCTTCATATAAGGAGAATTAACAAGAAAATTCTAAAAAAAAACCACTGTTGGATACAAGGAGTCATACTTGGTTTCTTTATATTTAACTAGGAAGGTAACAGTCCTTTTCTCCCATCTGTAACACTTCAAAAAGACAAATGGGAGGCCCAAGTGCCCCCAAACACTTCCACATTCTGGATTTCTCACACTGAGCCACTCAGCAAAGCCCTTGTCAGGACACTCCTCCAGCACTGGCTGATCTAAAATTAACCCAGGTACTACTAGAAGGCATAAAATAAACAAATAAACAACGATGGCTGTAAACAGCAGCTGAAATGGAGCCAGTGAACTGCACCTGTCCCAGCCTGGCTTTGCTGTGGTGGTGCCTGGTCACCATCTCAAACATCTCCCCTCTCCCAGGGCTCACAACACAAGAAATTCAGAGACACTCACAAAGAGCAAACAAAGAAAACTGACCTCTTCCCCACTCTTGCATCAGTCACTCCAAATATTAATTAGAGAAGGCAAACAAAATATCTCAGGCAGTTTAAAAATAATCCCATTATCCTGAAAACTCAAGGTTTTGTCCCTACACAGTGTTCCTGCTGCCATCAAGGATACTGAGGTTGTTCATGCTGTGTTATTCATACAGGTGTGCTGTTCCTTTATTTCACTAAAATAAATTTGCCATTTTTAGTGAACTGCAGTGCTGCAATTCATTCATGAAAAAGTTCTGAGCAGCAGGAGAAACAAAGCCTGGGGAAATGGAGTGCATAGGGAGGCCCCAGGTTAATACAACAACAGTGATCCCTGCAGATGGAACTGTGATGTCCAGGCAGAGGAGGGGAAAAAAGAAAAAAAAATAAAAAAGATTTAATTCTTGCAGTTAAAAAGCACAGCATAAACACACAGGAACTTTTCCAGCCACAGACAAATGGGGCAGTGAAAACATCCCAGGAGGATGCAGTGACAACTGTCAGACAGAAAAGCTGATCCTGTCTCATGTGGGAAGATAAAGAGGGTTTCTCTTACACTGCTGCTTCTGGTACTTTGGCTAAAGCTGCTTCTTTATGACTTCATTTTTCTGATGGGCAGAGACTTCTTAAGCCTTGGTTAATACAGAACAACAGTGCTCCCACTCAAACAAAGGCTACAATTGAACTTCTATAATTAAACCTGATAATTAGCCAAAAACTTAAGGCTACAAAAGAGACAGGAAAAAACCCAAACTTGGTTTACATTCCAAGCTCCATATGCAACCTTTCCATAGAATCTGCAGAAACCCTCAAGCAGTTCTCACACAACTACACATTTCCCACCTATTTTAGACAGACTAAATCTAGTTTGCAGTTCTACAACACAGCTTTTTTATATTAAAAATAAAGAGGAAGCCCAGCCAGTGGCAAACTAAGGTCTCAGTTCTGGAAGCTGCCACTCGCTGACAGCCTTTCCCCACTCCCTGGATGGGTGAAAGGCACCACTGTCCCCTTGTTTCTGAGGACACCACCTCCCAAAATAGCCCCAGGAATCACTCCCAACAGCTGCTGACGAAGCTACGAGAGCCAGGGACCAGGAACACGGTGCCAGCCAAGAATCAGAGCCATTCCAGACATGGCACTGGAAGACTTTTGAAGAATCTGGGATGGGCACGCTGTGAACAGCAGCGATGGAGGAGCCGTCTGAGTCATATCATGAGAAAATTTGTTTATGGGCATAGCTCTCGTCCGGCCTCCCTCACGCAGAGCCCGCGCTGGCACCTCGTTAACTCCACTGGAGTGTTTTTTATAGTGCTTAAGGACGGGATACCCACGTTTATGGCCATACACACAACAAAATGCTTATTTTCTTTCTTACACACCTTCCTAATTTCGCTTAATGGTTTAGAAAAGTCCTACTTCAAGGCGTGGTGCCGAAAACAGGTAACGCACTTGAAATAACTCACTGCACAGGGGTCTCTTTGTGCCCTGAACTGTCCGGAGCTCCTGTGGCTACACCGACACGGACACATCTGTTGAGAGCTGCACTCCTCTGAGTGAAAGCCGCGGTGATTCCTTAATTATTATTAGAAGTAGTACTAATTCCAGGCTCGTCCCGAGGGCACTCTGTGTCCGCCCCCGGAGCGCTCCCCGGCCCGCACCCTGAGCCCGCCGAGCCCCGTTCAGCTCCCCNTCACGTGGCCGCTGGTGCCGGGCAGGGCATTGTGGGAAGGGGCGCTGAGGCGGCGGGCGGGAGCGGGGGAGGGCGCGGGACGGGCCGCGCTCCGCAGGGAAAATCCTGATTTTTGTATAAACTGCGCCCCTTTCCTTCGGCAGAGGGAAAGGGAGCACCCCCGCCCTGCTCCCGGAGCGGCGTGGGTGTCGTGTTCCGGTTCCTGGGGCTGCACAGCGGGGAGCCGTAGCATTACCAGCCAGTAACGCCGCTGTAGGGACTACGGATACCAATGGAAGCTCAGCCCTTTATTTACAGTAAAATCCACATCGCTTTGTCCGAGTAGCAAATACCGATGCACATCCTTAAAACCAGCGCAAGGGGAGATTGCCTCAGCACAGCCTCCATGGTGGAGCCACGATGAGGAGGCTGAAAACTGAAGTGGGGTTGAGGAGAAGGGACCTTAAAGATCCAGTTCCAGCTCCTGACCTCGACAGGGACACCTTCCACTGTCCCAGGTTGTTCCAAACCCTGTCCAGCCTGGCCTTGGACACTTCCAGGGGCAGCCACAGCTTCTCTGGGCACCCTGTGCCAGGGCCTC
>VZRX01022464.1:85744-109477 GCA_013398075.1 Notiomystis cincta | reverse complement strand
GCCTCATCCGCCGGCCCCGAGGCACAGCCCGAAAGCCCGCCGAGGCGAGGCGAGCCGCGCCAGGGCAGGGAGAGGCCGTCCCGTTCCCCTCAGCGCCGCCGGTACCTCTCGGAGTCGCGCCCGTCGAAGAAGACGAAGTCGCCGCTCTGGACGCACTTGGCGCAGGTGAGGCGGCGGCGCGTGGTGTTGCAGAGCGGGCACCGCTCCACCGCCACGTAGAGACCCNCACATCGCTTTGTCCGAGTAGCAAATACCGATGCACATCCTTAAAACCAGCGCAAGGGGAGATTGCCTCAGCACAGCCTCCATGGTTGAGCCACGATGAGGAGGCTGAAAACTGAAGTGGGGTTGAGGAGAAGGGACCTTAAAGATCCAGTTCCAGCTCCTGACCTCGACAGGGACACCTTCCACTGTCCCAGGTTGTTCCAAACCCTGTCCAGCCTGGCCTTGGACACTTCCAGGGGCAGCCACAGCTTCTCTGGGCACCCTGTGCCAGGGCCTCACCTTCCTTCTGAGTAAAGAAGTTTTTCCTGCTAACTCTTATTCCCTGATATGAACCTACTCTCAGTTTGAAGCCATTCCCTCTTCTGTCTACAGTGGGAAACACCAGGCAAGCACAGGAGACAGAGGCCACAGACGCCAGAATAACTTAAAGCCACATCCCCCCTTCCCAAAAGAAATGGAACTGTAACAACAAAACATTGCCCTACTTTTTTTTTTGTTTTTAAACAGAGATTCCCAGCCTACCCAGCCTCTGTTTTTCCCCCTTCCCAGTGTTATCAAACACAAGCAGGAACAGCACTATAGAGAGGTAGAACCAAGATTCTTGTCTTAAAAACAAGTTACCATAGCAAACATTAACTTAATCAGTAGCTCAGTGAAAAGCCACAGAGCCCCTTTTCTTATCTCTAAGGCTTTATCCACACTTCTAAAGTGCACTAATTTTACCACTGAAATCATGTGGCAAGCTCTTAAGCAAAATGTGATTTCTTGAAGAGGGCTCATCTTAGATAAACTTTTTCTGCCCCCCAACACCTCAATAAAACCAGGGTGTTTTCACTTAAAAAAGATTTTTATGGCTGAAGCTCATCAGCTGCTACTACAGCTCCAGTGCAAATAAAAGTCCAGCCCTTGGCTGTGGAAAGTCTCCAGTGTTAGAAAGCAAACAGAAAAGTAAGCCTGTGTTTAAAATAGATTCGAGTGTGGAAATCCAGAGTTTGACAGAGGAACTGATAACACCTAAGACCAGTTTATCATCAGGAAGTGCACAAAGTTTTTCAAACCCTTTTCCAGAGAAGCAGAGAGAGAGATATAAAACCACTTGTGAAAGACACATAACAGGCACAGAAGGTGAAGTCACACCCACACCGAATCAGAAATAAACTCGTAGCAGCAAAACTCAGCCCAGCAGGACCCTGTTCTGAGCTGAGCCATGGCCCATCCCGTGTATTTCCAGCAAGGACAGAGGAAGATTTTGGCCCGGGTTACACTTGAGTCATCTAAGAGCAACCTCTAGTGGTGTCTCCAGACAGGTACCACACCTTCAGGAGGGGAGGGCACAACACAAGCTGTGCTGGCTTGTTTCCAGGGGCTTTCCAGAACAGGCTTTGCCGTGTTCCTGCTCACAGCACCACTCTGAGCAGGACACCTGAAAAGAAAGGCTTGAGTTCAAACCGAGTACAAGAAACCCCACTGGTTTTGCTCCAAAATTACCAAGTGTAGTGCCATTGGCTGAACTCTGGTTAAATAATAAAGATAATTAAGTCATGAGCATCCAAGACTTTTCCTATTTTCCTCAAATCCATTTTTAACAAAGTTCCAAACCAACATGTTTTTGTATGCACCAAATTCCCATCATCTGTGGGCACTTCAGTAATACAAGTGGGTACCATTTAGTTAAAATCTAACTGTCCCATGTCAAATTAGAGAATTTAATTAGCCAGCCCTCCACCCACAGATGTTCTAGGTATATCCCTGCAGTCAGGGCCTGGAATGTCTTCTCTGTAAAAGAAAATCCTGCACCATCACACACACGAGTTTACCCAGCCAGTGGGATCAGAGTGGTTCAGTACATGTCTTCTAAACACCAAAATCAACTCATGGGGGATTTTGTAAGCCATACTATAGACAATAATCTATTTTGTGCTTAAACATGAAAATACAACAGTGCAGGAACAATTCAGGACACTAGAGCTGAGGATTTTGGGTAAGTCACTTTGAAGTGCAGTGTGGATTCACCTGTTCAACAGGGAAAGAAACACATGGCTTCTGTTCCAGAGTATTTTTAAGTGCCACCTTAATATTACATTCCATTAAAAGTGCATTCATTTATCAAGTTCTTTTTAGCTTGACAAAAATTGTAAGAACTCAGGTGAATTACAGACAGGTAATCTGAAAGAAAAGAACACTTCACAAACTACAGAAAGGCATCAGCTTTTGTAGCACTCAGAAATGAATCATTTGCTTAATAATCCACAGCTCCACAACAGGGTCCAGGACTCCCCTTGGCTTCTGTTCCACGTACAGCAGCACAAGCCCAGGTGTGGTTCTGGGTTCCTTTGTGAGCCTTGTCATGAAGGTTTCTTGAAACCTCTTAAAATGGGGTAGATGTTCTCAAATGCCTCATAGATTTCAGAACGGTCTTTTGCTCCTAAATGGACATTTAAGGGAAAAAGAAAAACCACACCCCATGAATTAACAGAGTGCTGGGAGTAACTGAAAACAATTTAAACACAGTAAGATTACAAACCATGAAGACACCCAGGGGATTGAAAGCACCTTGCTATTAAAGGCAGAATTTCTGTCTGCCACCTCAAAGAACAATTTTTAGCTTGCTTGGCCTTAAGACTAGTTTTGTTTAATCTGTGGAGCCAAACCAGCAATTTTCTCCTCTTGACAGGTGCAAAATATTGGCTTTGAAGGAGGAGAAAAGCAACTGGGCATCACCATGGTGTTATCTGCTTAAGAATCACAGCTCTGCCCATTGATAAGGTGAATGGAAAGGTAGAAACAAGAAGTGAAGGGCCTTTATTTCATACTGGAAGTTGTTCCACAGTTTGAGAACTCTCCTTCTTCTCCAGCTCTGAGAAGCAATTTTAATTTCAAGCTGTGTGTTGGGACACCTTTGATTTCAAACCCCTTTCCAGGGGACTGTAAACAAATCTTTAATACCAAGTCTTGCACACAAACTTCATTGCAATAGGCAGGAACATTCCTACTCTTTGGTCCAACAAACATCAGCTACAAGAAAACTGCACTTAAATGAACTAAAAGTGGAATTCAGCCCTGATCAGGTTGAATATGTAAACTTTTTCCCATGTCCTCACTTGGACTTGAATAATTCATCTGCCTTGCCACAACTTTTACTTTCAAAAGTAAAGATACTTTCTTGATCATGGAAAAATAATTTAAAAAAAACTTCACAGCTCAGCAAATTCAGTTTTGTCATTACAGCTGGGCCCAGAATTCACAGAAAATTCACAGAAAAGGACTTAGTGGGTGTGCAGCAGGCCCAGAAACAGGAGGGTTACAATAGGTATAGCCCAAAAAATGGAGGCACCAGTGGAATGGAACTGACCAGTATGATTTTACTGACCAGTATGACTTTACTGGACCTCAGAACATTGGAGGGAGAAGCATTTAAGCTTTGTCCTGAGTGCCTCATTCTTCAGTCAGCTGAGATTTATGATTGTGAGAATCTCTGGCTAAGGCAGGTGCTTCTCTTGCCTTCCTCGTGTCTCAAAGCTGTGTTGTGAATATGAACACAACATTCAGAGCTGCTGGGAACAAGTACCATTCACCTTGCAGTACATCTGAATAGAAGCATTTTCATGAGCTTCACAAAAAGGATGTGCCAGGAGCTCAGGAACTGTCCTTTCCTGACCTGGGATCTGAGGCACAGGTACCTGCTGAGCACACTGACTCAGCAGGGCTTTTGCCTCACAGTGTTTTGCCAAACAGTCTGGAACAAGTGCTCAGATCTCCACCCTTTCCTCTGATAATCCCTACTAAATGTTGTCAGTTCAGTGTTTTGAGAAGTTTGTTTCCTGTCCAAGCAATTTTAAATTGCTTATTGTGAGGTTCCTATTTAAGTGCCTGAGTAGTTACTGGCATGTCAGCATCCTGTTGGCATCCTCTACCTTGGCACATGGTACCAGGCTTTGAATGAAAAAAATACTTAACATGGAAATCTGAGACTCTATATATGAAACAATGCAAGATTCTAGTGCAACAATACTGATGTTATCTGCAGAAAACACAGACAAGCTGCAGCAGCCATTAGAAAGATCCCTGAGTGGCTTTATTATGGCAAGATACTAGTTTTTAGTTAATGTCTAATTTAAATGCTGTCTCAGAAAGTGAAGTAGCACTGGGCTATGGATATAGAGAGGCACCACTTACCAGTCAGTACAACTTTTCCAGACACAAAGATAAGCAGCACTATCCTTGGTTTGACCATCCTATAAATCAGGCCAGGGAATAGTTCAGGCTCATAGCTGTTCAAAGCAAGCAGGGAGGATTAGTAAAATGCAAATGCTGTTTCAGTGCTGGATGAATAAAGTGCTCTTTAATTACACTAACAATAGGGTAATTAACCACACAGATTTTAGCTAGCTCTTAGCCCTGAGAAAGACAGGTCAGGTTTTGGACATGTTGAAGAGAAACCTGTTAAAGCCAGTTGGAGCTTGTGAGAGATCTTCATGCTGACTTTTAAAGACTCCTGAGCCACTTCTGATTTGCCATAGCATTGGAACTATTTTATTAATAAAAAATCATCCAGTTCCACATCCTGCTGTGGCAGGGACACCTTCCACTGTCCCAGGGTGCTCCAAACCCCTTCCAACCCTGCCTTGAATACTTCCAGGGATGGGGCAGCCACAGCTTCTCTGGGCAGCTTGTGCCAGGGCCTCCCCACCCTCACAGTAAATCCTTCTTAGTCTGCAAAGAGCCCTTATCAGGAAGCATCTTGTGCAACTAAGGCAAGATAACAGCCAACATAAATATTTAATATGTATCTGATTCCTAAATGAAATGCAAACTATTAGATGCAGCACTAATAAAAGACAACTGAATTTTGGTTTTGTCAGTGCTGAAGTCATCCTTTCCTGATGGCAGTATCTGGGTTTGAAGGAGCTGATCTCACAGGCACAACACACCCATCACTCAGCTACAGCTTCACATTCAGTTCTTGGCTAAAGAGCACCCAAACAGAACCAAAACAATATCCCAGAAAAACACAATATAGCTGCAACTCTGTATTTTGCAAGTGCAGTTTGGCTTCATGCCTGAAGGTTGGAAACCTTATCCCTGCAGACAGGAATCTGCTTTGCTGGGAGTTAAAAGCCACCCTGGTACTAAAAGCCCACAGTGGGGCAAAGGCATGGACCAGGCTCAAGCAGCTGCAGACCCTGCTGCAGGCTGCACAGGGTTGTACCTGATTTCCTCATACCTGCTGAACTGCTGGTGGGTGAGAACCAAGCCTTCCAGCCTGATGGGGAACCTCACATCACAGCTCCCCACCATATTCTGGATCTTGAAGTCCAAGAACTTGGCAGGGAAGCCGAGCTTCTGCACCACGCGCGCGTATTTCCTGGCTGCCAGCCGTGACTGCTCTTCACTGAGGGAAGAAACCTTTGCTGTAGTCTCCAAACAGCCCTCAAACCACAGAATCACAGAGCAGCTGGGGCTGGAAGGGACCTTTAACACCATTTTGTTCCACCCCCTGCCATGGGCAGGGACACCTTCCACTGTCCCAGGTTGCTCCAAACCCCATCCAACCTGGCCTTGGACACTTCCAGGGATGGGACTTTTCACTGAAGAAAGAGCAAAGGGGAAAAAATCAACTTGGATTAGTGCTTTCCTCTGCTCTTGAGGTGGAATTCAGTTTATAGCCACCATTGTGCTAATCTGCATTCCAGAAAAAGAAATCCTGCTGCTCAAAATAGCAAGGCTCTATCCCCAGAATGGCTGCAGGGAGCTAAAAGGAGTGAGGCACTTGGTCATTCACCTTCCTGTGGTCTGATTGAACCCACTGGAGATGTTTCCTCACCCAGAAGTTCCCCTTTTGAGAGTTTCTCAGTTCCTCAAAACAGCTGCTCAGTGCTGATCCAAGAGTCAGACTGCAGGCACCAGTATAATCACCTGCCTGAGGTATTGGTAGGGTCTGGAGAAGTGGTTCTCCTAGCATGAGTTAATTAATTCTAATTGAATGTTTTGGGACATAAGAACCAAGGCAGTCTCTGCTGGACTTCAGGGAAAAAGGGTTGAGAGCACAGAAATAAACTTTTGCTCTTCCCCAATTCCCATTTTGCTCTAGAGGCAGATGTGTTGACTGGTGAACACAGATGCTGAAGAGAGACTTGACAGACACAAGTTATGCCCTAAACACTTTAAAAAAAAATCAGTGAGAAATGCAAATAATCCCTTAACAATTCCTGGGAATTTTAGCAGCTTTTCTACTGATGTCTGCTCAGCTCAATCTAAATTCAGGGACAGAAGTACACAGTTGAGAAATTGCTAAGGTGCCATCATGAAGAAAGCAAGACCTTCAATGTCAGTGCTTCACTTTTTCTTGCAGTTAGTCCTTTGCTAGATGTTTTAAACAAGACTTTTCAGACATTCTCCACCACAATATATGTATAGCTGCAAGAGCCAGACCTTTAGAGGGAAGGGAAAAACCAGAAAAATACCTTTTTGCTCCTGTGCAGACCATTTTTCCTGAACTGAAGATGAGGGCTGTTGTTCGTGGTTCCCTGATTCTCATGATCACAGCAGCAAACCTCTACAAATTCAAAGGAGGACCTGACAGGAATTTAGCTGGTACTGTATTTCTGTTCAGTCTTGCAACAATTAACACTTTCAAAGCTTGTCTCAACACATATTTGCTTTTTCAGTGTTTCTTTACCACCCTGAAGTTATTTCCCACCCAAGCAGGAGAAGGAGAGTTAAGACTACAGTCACAGGACTATTGGGATGCATCAGCACTGAGAAAGGGAAGTGAGGGTAAAGCTTTGAGTCCAAGATTTACCTTTGGGTTATACTCTGCATTTCTGGCATGCAGAGCTATGTTCTTCAGATCCAGTTTACAAGCCAGGTTTACAGTTGACACGATATTCCTGAGGAATGAGAGAGGAATGTTCTCATTGCAAAAGCCATCCACTGCAGAGCCACCCCCAGCAGTGCTGGCTTAATGTGGAGCCACTTTCCAATTAATAATTGCCATCAACTGATTTCCTGCCTGCCTCTTTCCCACTCTAGCATTAAGCTACTTCTGGCAAAACTTAAGTAATTCAATCCCCAAACTGCACTTTCAGATAGAACAAGGTATGAAATTCTTAGTCCCTGAACTGTAAGTTTGTGTGTCTTCCAAAAACTGCATCACTGAAGCCTTTCACAGCTTTGGATGGAAGCATTACTGAGTTTTTAGAGTTACTACAGCACTTAAGGGAGGTAAGAGTGTGTTACTTTCTACAGGTATAAATTACTCCATAGTTGCTCTGTCCTAGACAGGACAGCACCTTTTAATGAGGCCAGAGTTTCTCACACTCAGTTTTGTTTCTCTTCTTGAGAAAGCAGAGTGACATCTTTAAACCCCTGGATTCTGCTGTTCTCCCTCATACTCTCCTGGAAGAAATCCTCCTTTTCAAGTACCTTCATGTTTTTATCCAATATTGTCAGCTCATTTTATCCTCCTCCCCCCTTCAAGAGAAACAACTGCTCTTGTTGGGGTTTTTTTTTGCTTATTTAAGACCAAGCCACGCTTGCTACATTCTCCAAGTGAAAAGTCAGAGCAACACCTTGCAGTGTAAGCCAAACTCTGACTATGGTGTGTGCTACATAAATAATTGAAAACCTACTGCAGCTGAGGAACTATTCCAGAGCTTTCTGAAGCAGATGTTGCTGGGGTCACAGGAGTCATTGGTGTCAGGGGAGGACACACTCCAGACACTTCAGGAGATGGCTGAGCTGCCCCTGGATGAGACAAGCTGCTTTCATCCATGGAAACACCACTGTCCTCACTGCTTGGTAGTGACCCATCAGGCTCTTTTTGTGTTTCATGACCATCCTCATAGAGATTTTGTTCTTTGTTATCCTGGGTAACATCTGGAAGAAAGCTGAGATCCACGGAGGAGAAGTCTGTACTGAGCTCCTTGGGCTGGTTTAACTGGGAAGCAAACACCCCATCTTCAGCTGTTTGAATTGGAAGTTCTACATCATAAGGGCTCATAGGACTGAACAGATGAGGATTAGTGGAGAAGTCATCCTTGAATTAAGAAAAAGTGACATTAAGGGTCTCATATTAAAACAATTACTTCAACTGGGAGAGTAAATTAAGATTAATCTTTAATGAGGACATTTCAATACTTTCCCCCCTATATATATATATTAGAAAAGACTACTTTTAAGATTGAAAGTGTGTCCTTTGCTTCTCTGGGAGTATATAAATACCCAGACAGCTTGTGTAATGTGTAATGCATTTTCCCACCACAGTCCATGGGCACTCCAGAGAACTCCTGGGATAGCACAAACTGAGAAATGCAGCCATGGCTGCAGGTACAACGCTGGCACTTCACCCTCCACAGCTCAGCTGTGCACACACCCACATTATCACACTCATGAGTTTTTCCAAGGAAGACAGACAGCATTTTCTGGCTGTCTTTATCTCCCATTCTGTATTATTCCATTTCCTCTCCCTGCTAGCAGGGGACAGTGTCAGCGTTGCTTCGTGCAACAGAGGGCAGCAGCTCCCAGAGCCGGCAGCAGCTCCTTCCTCAGCTCCTGGAGGCCACCAGCCTGACTGAAGCTGCAGATGAGAAGATGGTACTAAAAAAAGCCTCACCAGTCAGCAGAAGCAGCATCCTGCCCTGCACCAAGCACACAACACACCTGCAAGGAAGCTCTTTCCTACTAATGTCCTTCTTTATCAACTATTTATTATTAAAAGCTGTTTAAAAAGCATCATCATATCAATGAGGCAAGAGTGTCAGGACAGGATTTGTTCCCTCTCCACTAGTGCATAAACCTCTTCCTGAAGGTGCTTCCTGCCAACATCCACAGCAGGTGACAGCTTGGACTAAAGACTCCATACAAGAGGTTTTGTGTTTAATCAGGTATTTTTAGGTTCAAGAGCCAGAAGGACTTGCAAAGTCCAAGCACAAATCAGAACAGGGAATGGTGCAGGAGGCTGAGGCCCTTGGCTGGGCAGCAAGTGCCTGACCTCCAGCAGGAGCAGGACTTGCAGGTCAGTGCTTCCCAGCCCTGAGCTGGTGCTGCTCTCTTCCAGTCAGCTCACGAGGCAGCCCATGCACACAGAGAGATCTCTGCTCCTGCTCTGCAGAGTGTTTGCCTGGAGACACTTGGAAAACTCCTACAAAGTGGTGAATCCTCCCAGAGAACCCTCACTAGCCTGAATACAGATGCAATCAGGAAAGCATGGCAAACATCTACATTTAAAACTGCTTCCACAACTGCCTTCTAAATGCAGAGCCACACAGGCGATCTGGCGAGGCAGGATGCTGTTGGATAAGTCTAGGTACTCCTTTACCCTCAAAAATCAAATATGTAATTAACAGTTACAAATAAAATATTATGGAATCACAAAACCACATCTATTTTTAAAAGATATTTTTCAAGTCAGCAGCAGGGGAAGGAAGGCACAGTCTCTCCAAGAATTCCAGTGGACTAAGGAGTAGCTGTACAAGAGCTTATTAGGAAGATTTTGTACAAACCATAACATAGAGAAAATGGTGCAAAAAAAAAACAAACCCTGTGAGATTACTCACATCATACTAATGGGCATCAAAGAATGAACATGAGAGTAAAAAATAAACCCCCACAAACAAACAACCAAAGCCAGTTTATGACAAACCCTGAAGAAGCTGATGGAGAAATGAGTGGTACATGAGGCTGGAAGTATCATCAGTTGTAAAGTCTTTAAAAATTAAAGAAAATCACATAGAGCAGGTAGAAACAGAAAGCAAATTTTCCTTTCTGACCAGGTTTGCACCTAAAGAGAAGCCCTGATAGGGTTAAGTGCAGGGGAATATTTCTTCCTTGTCAGACAGATGCTCAGAGGCTGCAAAAGGGGCACAAGACCATGTTTGCATTGGGCTGGCTGCCAAGGGTTATTGCTATGGACTCTGGGTTAATTAACTTCACCGAAGGCCCCACCAACTGCATGGCTTTGGACATCCCCCAGCAGCTCCAGGGAGGAGATTTCACACACAGATCCTGCCTGAGAGCCCTCGGTTTGGGGCAGCTTGAGGGGAAACAGCCTTTTCCACTTGCACTGCAGAAATCCCTGCAACTCAGGTAGACACAAATCAAACCCAGCTGCCTGAAGCAACAGACTTGGACTTTTTTTTTTCCCCCTCCCTGCACTGATATCACACATCTGCTATTATCAAGTGTGCCAGCAAGTCTGAAATAGAAAAAGCTCACTAGCATTTGTAAAAACTGTATTACCTTACCACATTACCTGAGGGCACACTCAGAGGGCTTTACCCACTGCCACAGGAAGGTCTCAAGATTTAAACAGCTTGTGCTAAGCCTGATTCCTGAGCTGAAAAGTTGTTTACAACAGGAGGCAAGGGAGTTTTGCTCCCTGAGTAACGATGATGCTCAGCTGTGGAGTCCAGCCCCCTTTTAGTCCCTGACTGTTGTTCCTACACCCACCTGGGATCAAGACGACCATTCTAAATACCGAAATAATGAATTTTTGTGGGTATTTACTAACCAGAACGAGGAGGTGCGAGCCTCGTGCCCTCTCAGTGCCCACCCACTCCAGCAGCCGCGCTGATCCTCGCAAGCAGCATCCCACCGCAAGGGCTTAAACGCATCGTCCCTCCTGGGGGAGTGAGGGCCAGCGGCCGCTCCAGAGAGCTCCTCCGTGCTGCCGGCAGCTCGGGACGGGCCCGAGGCAGGGAGGAGTCCCTCGGGACGGGCCCGAGGCAGGGAGGAGTCCCTCGGGACGGGGGAATTTCGGGCTCGGCCCGGCAGAACGCGCTGATGCCGCACTTGAGGCGCGGCTGCGGGGCTGCTCTCAGCGCAGCGTTGGTGGTATAGTGGTGAGCATAGCTGCCTTCCAAGCAGTTGACCCGGGTTCGATTCCCGGCCAACGCAGCTTTCTTTTGCTTGGTTTATTTTCTTTTTCTCCCATCACGTTATTTTTTCTCCTTCCTCCCTTACCTGCCCGCTGCAGCTCTCCAAGTACCGCTCCAGCGGCGACGCGCTCTCCATGGGCGCAGCCACCGACCCAAACCCCCCAACCTTCCTCCGGTCCCGCTTTTAATCCCCAGGGACAGCACCGGGACCACGTGCGGCTCGTCAGAGAGCGGAGCACATCACAGCTGGGAGCTGTACCCATCAAGCAGCCGTGGAGCCTCTCGCCTGCCTGCAGGGCTCGCTGAGAGGGTTTGCCCCGAACTGCAGGACTAGAGAAATCGGGATGCTCTCGTGTGCTTTACAGGAGCTTAAAAACAACCTGTCCTCGAGGTCCTCTGAGCCTGCTTTCCTCTGCAGGGCTGAAGAGAAATGGAGTCGGACGTGTGGTTTAGACCTTGCACAGATGATGCTTTTTAGCAAGTGCCACGTGCCCCTTAATTTCTCCCACCTGCCTCAGCAAGTGCAACGAGGCACATCTGGTCCTTCGAGAGGAGCCCCCCTGCAGCCAAAAGCGTAAACTTCAAACTGAAGGCATTGGGGTGAAACAGTTTGTTCTCAACTGGGCTAACACCTGTTCGCTGTCCTCCCCGTGCAGACAGTGCCCCTCTGGAGTGTACTTCTGCCCTCTGCAAGCGATGATTTAGGGCCATTCCCTTTCCCTGTGCCCCGGTGGGAGACAGTGTGTTCCCAGCAAGGAGTGAGTTCACGCCGTGCCTGGCTGATGGGTGCTGTGGGAGTCCCACGCTGCTGACACAGTTTGGCTCGGGTGCTGCTGGAGTCGATGCCAGCAGTTGCTGTCTGACTTGTTCCTTCTTTCCTGTCCTGTTGCTGTGCGGTGATGGATGGATTTCTGTGGAGGCACAGCTGGGAACACATCCCTGTCCCTGCCTGGGCTGGTGGATGTGCTGACTGTGGTGATCACTGCACCTGTTGCTCTGCTAGACAGGACTTTGCTGTGAGATTTGTTTACAAACAGCAAGCTGAGCTGAAGAAACCCTTTGGAAGAAGATGTGAAAGCTCAGCCATGCAGCAGGGAGATGCTGCCAGGCTCTTCTCACTGCCCCCGAGCTGCAAAGGCTTAGATTAGTGCCCTTTATCCAAGGAACAGAGCTTTTGTGGCTGATGAGCATCCTTCCCTCCTCAGCCAGCCTGCTGGGCTGGTTTGTGGTATTTCTGGGACTCACCTTACAAGTGAGTAATAATAGGTGCCAAATCTTCCCAGCCCCAGAAAAATCCAGCCTCGAGCAGGTTGTTTTACATCACACAGCCTGTCCTGGAGGCAAATCAGGCAGCAAAGCAAGCAGAGGGCTCAGAGAGGCTGTTCCTTGAGTTAGGGAGGCTGGTGGAGCTAGCTTGGATCAGCTCAGGATGGTTAAATGTGAAATGTCCCATTTAGGGCTGGCAGGTGATTGAGGTGCTTGCAGACAGCTCTGTGGCCCCAGCTGCTTTTGTGAGCACACCAGGAGGGGGTGCTGAGGGCTGTGGTGGGGGGCTCTGCTCCCACCAGCAGTGGCAAGCCCAGCCCTCTCAGCTGCTTCCTGGCAGTGCCCACAGAAATCATTGAATTGAGTGCAGGGGTGGTGCTGGGTGTTGCCCTTGCAGTGCCATCCCAGGGGCCCAGGGGGTTGGTGCTCCCCCAGAGTGTGACACTCCTGCTGTGCTTGAGTTGGGAAGCTGGAATACTGTGGTGCTCCTGGAGTGCCCTGCCTGCAGCATTGCAGCTGTACTGCTGTGAGTTTCCTCAGCTAATTAATCCTTCATTGCAGAACCCCCTGGAGAGGAGATATGTTCATCCTGCAGCCCCTGGGAATTGATTTGTCTGCATTTGTGAACCTGAGATAGAGAAGGTCAAATTATGGTGTTCAAGTGAGTGAGGCTACATCAGGGAGGAACATAAAATACAAATCTCTTGGTATTGGTGTTGTTTCTTGCCTTGAATATGGACAAATGGGCACAGGCACCAGCAAGTGCTGAGATTTTGGATGAGCCATAGAGTTTGGCATCTCAGGTTAAATGGGTGAAAGACTCTTTACCATTTGAAGAAAGGAAGATGTTTAGAAAGCTGAGAGAGCATCTGAGGATCCAAGAGTCACACAGAGTGTGCAATTCAAGCTTTCAGGGCTGCTTTGCTGTCAGGGAAAGGTCTCTGGCTGCTGCCCAAAGGAGGCTGTGCCTCGAGAGGGCTCTGTGCTTGCAGCCTCCTCTTCCAAGCTGGGAGAGGCTCCATGGGGAGGGTGTGCAGTGATGGGGAGCCCCAGGGATTGGAGGACCAGAGAGCAGGAGGCACCAAATCTCTGGGCTTCTCCCCTCAGTCTCCCAGTTTGTGTCTCTTTGCTTCTTAGGCATCAGAGGCATCGTTCCTTCTCTGCTCCTTCCTTCTTCAGCAGGAGACTGACTCCTGTCATGGGTTGGACAGATGTTAATTCAAAATATACCACTTGGACCTCATGAGACCTCCCTGCTTAATTTCTGATCATCCAAGTCAAATAATGTTAGGAAAGGCAACTATTTTTCCTATCCCAATTTTAAAAAACATTATTTCTCTCTCAAACTGCCTGGGTTTCCACCCACTCCCTTTTTTCCCCCCTCTCCCTCTTCTTTTCCTCCCCTTCTCTTTCCCCCCACCTTTTAAATTCCTTTTGGAAGCAGCTCCCGGCCCGGGTGATTCATGGCAGGACGGCTGAGGGAGGGAAGGAGCCGCTGGAGGAGCCCTTCCCCACATCCCGAGAGCAGCCGGTGACCGGCGGATGAATCACCGCAGTGCAGAGTTCCTGTAACGACGAATTGTCAGGAGTCTTAATTAGCAAATTGGTTAATTTTACTTAGAAAGTTGGTGATTAGCGCGACAATAAGTGCTCTGTGTATTCTTTGTAAGAGTCATGCAATATCACTCTTCCTTGGATAACTAATTGGGGACGGCTGTTCCACAGAGCTCCTGCAGCACGCCTGGCTCAGCCTCTTAAACCTTTCAGGAGCAGGCACTGCTGCATCACCTGGATGCTGCAATCTCGTTAGGGGATGGGACTAATCACAGGAGATTTCCAAAAACCTGGAAGGGACAAGCAGCAAGTCAGTAGGGAACCTCTACCTGTTTAATTCATCAGTGCTCTGCACAGCTGCATTCTATTCTGGCATGCCCTGAATGCCTCGCTGCTTGCTTTGAAGTTGGTTAATCTGGTTTGGCTTTATCTTATCTTTTTTAGGAGCCAGTTTCAGAATTAAAAGCTTGTGACTGACAGTGTTCTGCTTTCTGCTCTCCTGAGCTTTATGCTAAACCTTTATAGCTGTAATTGTCTCAGAAGAGTGTAGCTTGCCCCAGGTGTAGCTTCCATCCCCAGGTGCCCTTGCTGCCTGCAGCGTTAAAGCTCTGCCTTTGGAGCACGTAGAAGAGCAACTGAGAGCTGGACCATGCTCCAAGGGAAAAAAATCAATATATTGTGCACAAGATGTCTGCAAATTCAGCACTTTCTAATTAGCCCAGGAGCCAGCACTGCTCTGTCAAACAGCAGAATCCAAGTCTTGTTGCAAAGGTTGTTCCTTCTGTGTGGTTTAGTATTGCTTTGGTCCCTGATGTCAGGGATGTAAATAGAGTGAGGTGCTGAGGGGGATCCCAGAGAGGGTCAGGGAGAGGAGCAGGTGGGCTGCAGTCGAGTCAGTGGGAGCAAAAGGTCTGCATGGAGCTGGAAAAGCTCTTGAGAAGTGCCTGCAGCCCAAAAGGCAGCTCAGAGAGAGATGCTGGAGTGCCTTTGGTCTGACAAGTGTGACCATCACTCTCTCATGCTTATCTGTCCCAGAACACTCCCTTCTAGACCTGATCAATGCTTGGCAGTATCAGCAGATATATTGCCAGGGAAGGAAAGAAGTTACCATGACTACTCACTGAGTAATAGTGAGTAATTCAACTTTTAATTGTGAACTATTTAGTGTCATCATTAGGTTGTGCTGGTGTAAACACGAACAGAATCAGCTCCATTAGAGTTGATACTTGGGCTAACTTGCCCTGTGTAAATCAGGAATAACCCTCTGGGAGAAGTGAGCTTACAATGGTTGGAAGCTGAGCCAGAATCCAGAGTAATTTCCCAGGTTTATTGGGTGATGGGAAGGGCTGTAACTTCCCCTTTACCCCCTAGTGCTGTGTGCCCCTCCCTGTATCAGGAGCCCAAATCAGGGGGAAGGCTGCCTCTTTGTCCTGGTTAAACTGGGCTCTCTTATTCCCTGAGAAGGGCAGTAATGGGGCAATTTGATACTTTTTGCAAACACCAGTGGACTCAGAGCATTTGTGTGCTAAAGCCTGTGCCTGCCATGCTCACTGGCAGAGACCAGGGCGTGTTGGCTTTTGGATCAGGAAAGAAAATCACTCCTGTCAGATGGGAAAGGGGTAAACTGGCCAGGAAAGAGCTGCTTTTTTCTGGCTTCTACAGCTCTATTATGTGCAATGGAGACTCTAACTGCCCCCATGTCAGAGAATTGCTGAGAACCAGACCCAGAGAGGATTGCCAAATTCTCCACTGAATGCCAGAGGAAGAAGCACTGTAAGTAAAAGTCATCTGTCTCAACTGAAAGGCTGAATGGTGACTTAAAAACTGTACTGTAAACTTCATTTAATTTTCCTATCTGCATCAGGTAACAAAGGAAGGCAATCTGTGTGTTGACTGCATAGAAATCCACTCATCCTAGCCCAGCCTCATGTGGGGCAGGGCACAGCAGCCTACTTTTACCTTTTATTCTGTATTGTATTTAAAATTTTGCCAGAAAAGGGGGGAAAGGGATGAGGAGGGGTTTAAACATTGGCTGCCACCTTAATTGCAGCCTAGCAATGAATGGCTGCAGGCTTTCTTGGACAGCTCCTCCGTGAATGTCACACACAAATCCATCTGACACCTGGGGTCAGAAGTATTCTTCCATGCTTTTTGTTAAGTCATCTTTCCCACTTCTGTGCCAAAGGGTCTGGCTAAATTGAATTGCATTTAAATGAGGTGAGTGTGTGATGGATCATCCAAGAGCTGCTGTTCCCCTCCAAGTTTTGTGACAAATCTCTCTAATGCAAACACCGTGTCTCATACCTTGAACTCACTGCTGCAATTAAATACTGATCCTTTAAGCCTTATCTGGAGAAACAATGTAGTAATGGCAGTCCTGTGTGTTTGCAGAGAAAAGGAGAGGTGTGCACGCTGCAGGGGCTGGCAGAGCTCTGTTAATTCCGTTTGCAGGGGTCACAGTCACGCTGAAGACACGAGCAGTGACATTGGCACGTCCAGCCCTTCAGTGCAACTCTCCAGGAACTGGAGCATGTACTGTGTCAGCTGAGCTGTGACACCACCGCAGTTTTTACCAGCCTCTTGTACAACTAAATGCAAACACAATGAGTCAAGGAAGGGCGCTGGCCAGTCACCGAATTCCCCCTAAAACTGAGTTTTGTCTGAGTGATCAGCAAGACATAATGACTGACCCTGGAATGAGTCTGCAGGGCACACAGCTCGGTGATTAGTCAGTTCTCATTACCTCTTCCTCCAATTAACGTCAGCAAGTCAGCGCTCCTGAATCAACCAGGACCTCAGGAGAAACTGAGCTTCCCCAAAACGCTGCCAGATGTCAGCAGAAGCTCCAATCCCCTCGGCTTGATGGTTCTGTGCTTTTAACACACATAATTAACTGCTAACACCGTCCTGTTCCTGCCACTCCAGCCCTTCACCCGTGGCCTGCTGATGGATGCTGTTGGTGTAGCTGTGATGGAGCAGCCCCTGCCCAGCTCTGCTGTCTCCTGCTCCTGCACTTCATCCCATTTCCACGCTCAGCCCAGCCAAGCAGGAACCCAGGCTGAGATCCCTTTTGTTACAGCTTCATCCCTCCATTTGGATCTTCCTCCCTCCTCCTTGCTGTCTCTGCAGTTTCCCTTGAACAGGTTATGGCATTTGGCTCTTATGGTCAGTCTCTGGAAGTGGAATATGAGTTAATTTTCTCCATACTACCCAAGATGCTATAGGGGATATTTATATATATTTTTGGTGTCTGCAGGCTGTGGAGGGAGCTCACTTGTCACAGTGCCCTTCATTAAAAAGGTGTTATTTTTTTTCCTCTTTTTTTTTCCCTGTGCCTTGTCAGGAATAATTAAATGCTGTGATTGCTTTGGCCTCCCTTCAATGGGCTTTTACCCAACTCATAAATACAAGAGTAGCTCCCCTGAACCCTGTTTCCAGTCAGGTGGGGTTGTGAAGGTTTGCTCAGCAATGCTTTGAGGAAAATGAGGAACCCAGATGGGCTTGTGTTTGGGAGGATCCCGAGCTGGTTGTTTTCTAAAACCCAAATAGTGTTGCTTACATCAGCTAAGATTTGCTTATTAACATCAAAAATACCTTTAATCCCAGGTATTTTTACAGTCCTCTTGCTCCCAAACTGGCATGGGCAGTGCTGCTGTCCAAAATAAATGAAGTGTGTGACGACAGACAGTTTAAAGGCGTTGAGGAATGCAGCAGTTTCAGACCTTTTACATCTCACTCAGTTTTCACCTAATTTGTTAATGGCTATGTTTTTCCCTGTGGGGAAATAAAGCTTTTCTCCCTGACATTTTATAAAGGACCTACTAAACCTTCTTATGTCCCTTTGGGTAAAATCAGTTGAATTGGCTTTTCTGGTGCCATTCTGTTTCCTCCAGAGAATCTGAGTTGGTTCTTAACCCTTTCTGTCCCCCAGGCCTTACAAACAGTATGGTAGAACCCCTTAGATCCCTTACAAGTCTAGGCACAATGTGGGCAGCTGTAGGTTCCTTAGGGAGAGGCTTGTTGCTATCTAAAAGAAATTGGATATAGGTGAAGAGAAGAGTATTTGCTCATTTTAGGTGTGAGCTGAAATAGAAGCTTGCAGAGGGACACACGGTGAGTTTGTGACATCGCTGGGAATTTCTGGATCTCCTGGGCCACCAGAGAACAAGATGTCTCCTCAGACCCAAGGATTTGTGAATGTTTCCAAGTCTCCAGCCACCCTTGGGGCACAGGTGTGTGCCTCCACCAGGGATGGCAAACTGGGGACCGGGGCACAGAGCTCCCCTTGGTGTTACACTCATTGCACCAGGCAGGCAGACACATCCCTTGTGTGGCTGCAGACAAAATGCTTTCATATTAACCAGCTCTGCAGAGGCAAGAGCAGCTGGATGGTTGCTGTGCTGTCTGATTTATCCAGACAGGCTACCAGGGTGTTTGCTGCACGTTTCCTTCGAAGTTTGTCACAGCCTGACACACGCCATTCCCGTGGTGCCTCGCAGAGCTCAATCAATGTCCTTCCCTGGCTGCAGCAGGAGGACGTGCTGAGCCAGCCTTGGAGGCTGCTCCAGCCCTGGGATACCTGGTCCTCAGGCTGAAAGAGCCCTTGGAGCATGAGATCTGTCTGATTCTCCATTTCTTTTCCCCCATCTCTCTGCATATTCTGTTTGCTGTCCATCCTGTTTCAGGTGACCCACAGGTGCTGAGGAGGGACGTTGTGTTGGTGTTGCAAAGGTTTTTCTTTGCAAAGGGGAACATCTTTGTTCCACAGGTGTTGATGAAAATGAGTATTAATTTAAAACCTGTCCTAGATTAGTGTAGAACAGCATAAATAACAAGCAGGTGCTGTGAATGATGAGAAAAGGATTTGAACTGTTACTGTTCCACCACACAGGGAGTGTTCTACAGGAGACAAGGTGTTTTCTGTTTAATTTCTGCATTTGCTTTACTTAACAATAACCATCCACTCTTAAAATATCATCTCCTGTTAGGATGCTACCAAGAAAGGAGAAGAAAATTTGGAATTTGCTTTGAAATAGCACTCTCATGGGAATTCAAAGCATGGCTATTATTGTGCTGCTCGGAAAGCTGCTTTTCTGTCCAGCTTCCCTGTGATCCCTTTAGCTCTATCTGATACCAAAGGCTTGAGATCTCCAGATTAGAAATTAAATTCCACCTCTGTGGCCCAGACCTGATGACCTGCTGGAGTCACAGCAAACAGGTTTTCCTTTACAGTGAGTGCTTCCAGCTAAAGCTGTTGCTTTTTGGTCAAAATCAAACTTTTTTGGGGAAAAAGAAGATAATTAAAACCATGTGATGGAGGTGTAGGAATAATAATTAACTTGAAATTGAGTAAGGGATTATTCAGAGTGATGGCAGGCCCTGATCTTGCAGGGATTTAGGTGCTTGTTTTGTTCTGCTGACATGTGTGAGTACACAGGACAGTTGGGAGGTCTCTGCTCTGGGGGGTTTAGGGAGGCTGTGGCACAGCCAGGAGCTGTGCAGTTGGGACAGCTGGGTGGGGTGAAGCACTTACAGCAGCAATTCCTGCTGCTAAATTGGGTATAAACCACAGCATTTCAGGTTTGGGTGTCTAGTACAGGAATGGCAGCCTGGGGAGGGCAGGACAGGGATTTTCCCTTGTGATGGCTGTTTTATTTTGCAAATGTGAAAACTGGGAGTGACTGGTGCTGGGAGATGGGGACTGAAGAGCCTGAAGGGAAACTGGCAGAAATCATGATTTAAGTGTGATCACTCTGAAGATGTCAGTCACCGAGATGGGCCCTGAATTGTCTGGGTGTCTCTAATTGTGCTGCTCATAGTGGGTCATGTTTTGAATGTGATAAATAAAATTGAACAGTACAGTTTTAAACCCAATTTTGGGCTTTTCAGTGCTCTGCTACAATGATGAAATCCAGAAATAGAAGGTGAATGTAGTTTATAAATAATTTTTTTCAGGGAGCTCTGAAACAGTTTCTAACAATTCACTTAATTAGCTGGATTTCCAGCAGTACAAAATGTGACCATCTCAATTTAATTAAAAGCCTATCTACGTCGTGATGCTGTGGGGATTATGTGGAGGCTGGTATGGCCTGATGGATTTTCATCCTGCTCAGATACGTCATGGTTTAGATTGTTGGTTTTTATTATGAGCTTTTACTCTTCTTGCAAGAGTTTCCAGTGTCATTTCTGCTGACAGATGCTGCTTAGGACAGATTTATTTTTATTCCCTTACAGTTGAATTGGATCAAACGTCTTTTTCCATGTAGCTCAAGTTTCCACAATGGAGTTAGTCCTTGTTGACTACTCTGAGAAGAAAATTGTAGTCATTTTTGTGACCTTCTTTAGCAGCAGTTGAAATGTTTTCTTTGGCACATGTGCATATAATCTACTAATTTCCACTTCCTGTCAATTGTAGGGATTCATGATTATAAATAGTTGGAAAAATTTTAATGCAGATAAAGAGAGAGAGAGAAAATCCAGCATTTGGTCTTTCTCTTTTTCCTAGCTGGATTCAGTGAGGCGTTGAAACATGCAGGGCGTTTGTTTCTGGCATTGATAAGGATCTCTCACATTCTTATATAAAATGCTAAATTAACAATAATCAGCCCCCACGACTCACAGCCCTGCTCAGTGCATAGCTTGCCTTTCTCTGAATCCACAGATCTGAAGGCTTTTTCCCTGTGATCTGGGAAAGCAAAATTCCTGACAAAACTAATGACTTGGGGCTCCTGTGGCATTTTAAAACCGTTCCTGTTTCCCCCTGAGTGGCTGCCTAATGTGAGTGGGATTTCAGTGGCTGTTTGCATTATTCCCTGCCTGCAGAGAGGACATGGAGCACCATTAGCCTGCCTGGCTGCTCGGCACAGCCGTGGTTCTCCGGTGAGCTTCTCCACCAGGTTTCCCAGTCCACACAATGGAGATAGTTTATTGCCTTGCATTTTGGGTAATGGTATCTGACACGGGATTTAAAAGCGTTTTCAGGTCCTTTAGGCTGTGATGTTGCAGCAAATCTGTAAGATGTGGAGGACCAGAGACTTCTGAGCTGGTGGGAAGTGGAATGTTGGCAGCTGAAATCCTTCAGAGCAAGCAGTGACCACCCAGCAGGGAAATCAACTCTGGATCCTGGAAGGAGGAAGAGGGGAAAGTTCTGAATCATAGAATCAGAGAATATCCTGAGTTGGAAGGGACACACAACACTCCTGGCCCTGCATAGGCACCCCAACAATCCCACCCTGTCCCTGAAAGTTTTCCAAACACTGCTGGAGCTCTGGCAGCCTTAGGGCTGCGATCATTCCCTGGGGAGCCCCAAGCACTCTGGGCAAAGAGCCTTTTCCTGATCTCCAACCTAAACCTCCCCTGACACAGCTCCAGGGGTTCCCATGGGTCCTGTCTCTGGTCACAGAGCCCAGAGATCGGTGCTTGTCCCTTCTGTAGCAGCTGGATTTACACTCTCTGCTCTTCCATTGTGCTCCATTCCACAGGAGGGGCAGCGCTGTCTCTCCAGTGCCCTTCCCAGGCTCGTGGCTCCAATCTTTCTCTCTCTGTTGGCAGGACCCTCACTCACTGTCTGTGAGGCAGCAAATCTGTTCCCATTCCCGGGAAGCCGTGATTTGCTTCTGATGCCAGCTGGAAAACTCTGCTGCGGATAAAAGCAATTAAACATCTGCAGAATCTGCTGCTGCCGGGCCTTGCCACAACCACTCCTTGAGTAGTTAATATCAGGAAGATTTGGCCTTAGAAGTTCACCTTGGAAGCGCAGGGTGGGGATGCTGCCTTTGGCTGGATCATGTGCTGCTCTCAGCAGCGCTCGACCAGGAGAGGAATGACGGGCAGGGATGTGATGAGCCGGGGATGAAGCAGCAAAACTCAGGGCCGGTCACACATTCCAGGGGTCCGGCTGCCCCCAGAGCCCTGTGGCCACCCCGCCTCCCAGGCAAAGGCACAGCTTCTGCCTCGTGGCTGTGTCTGCTCGGGAGAGTTTGGGAATGCGGCGGGAGCCGGCAGGGGAGTGACACGCCTGGCTGGCCGAGAGCGGAGCGCTGAGCTCTCCCCGCGGCTCCGTGCTTTGGTGCCGAGGGCTGGGTGACTCCTCAAAGATGCTCTGGGACAAATAAACAAATGGCTCGCTCTGAGCAACAGGGCCTGGAAGTCAAGCCAGGCTCCTCATTGCCAGAGGTCCGCAGAAATGATGGGAGGGTGCATGCAAAGCCCTGGGGGGATGGCAGAATCCCTGCTGCCTGGGATAACTCCCTGCTGCCGGCTCAGCTGGATGCTGTGGATATCTGACCAGCATCAGAACTTCCCCGCAGCCACCTCTGGCTCAGCTGTCCTGCTGAGCCAAAAACTGTGCATTTTCTCGTGTTTTCCCCAAAATGTTTGGGATTCCGGGAAGCTGAGGGTTAATGTCAGTCCCCCAGCGATGGAGCTGGACGGGTGCCCTCGGTGGCTTCTTGGGCTGTTTCGCTGTCCCCAAGTGACTGACAGAGCATCAGTTTCCATCCCCGTGGGTACCCACAGATCCGTGGTCAGCCGCTGAGCTCAGGCAGGAGAGAGCAATCTGCCCCGTGAGCACTTCGGGAAGGATCCACGTCAGAGGGAGCAAGAACTCGGGGCTCTAAGAAGTCAGAGACATTGAAAAAATCCAGTTAATCTCCCTCCCTGCAGACTCCACAGGCTGCTGGGATGTCACTGAATGAGAGCCCCTGTTATGCCTGTGCTGCAGGCTGGGCTGCCAGGCAGTTTTAAGGCATTTAAGGGAAATCGAAGGACAAGCCCTATTCCTGGTCATGAGGAGGTGTCTGGTCTCCTTCGTGTCCTGGAGGACGCCTTGGGGTGTGCTCTGCCTGTTTGCTTTGGGCCCCATGGATCCCACACCTGCCCATTGTGCCAGCTCTGGGAAAGGGGGTGGAGAGGGATATGGTGGGACCGGGCTGGAATTAGGGAGGGTGGGGGATCTGGGTGGGTCTGGGCACTGGGATGGATCCCTGCATCGGGCAGGTCTGGGGAGAATGGTCCCCACACATGGGTGGGGAGATCCAGGGGAGACCTGCATATACAGGAGGTGACTCCCTCGCTTGGGTGGGGTTTGGGTGGATGTACCTGCGTTCCCTGCGTGTGGGAAACCTGGGTGGGAGGATCCCTGCACCGGGCACCTCTGGGTGGGTGATTCCTGTCCAAGGGAGCGGTATGGTGGGGAGATCCCTGGGTCTCCCTGCGTGGAGGAAGTCGAGGTGGGTGATCCTCAGGGATAGGTGAGGAATTGCTGCATGGGGGAGCTTGGGGGTTGTGGGATCCGCACGTGGGGGGCGTCCGGGTGGGTGATCCTGGGATCCCCGTGTGGGAAATGTCAGGATGGGCGATCCCTGGGATCCCTGCGTGGGAGATGTCAGGATGGGTGATCCCTGGGATCCCTGCGTGGGAGAAGTCTGGGTGGGTGATCCCTGGGATCCCCGGGTGGGAAATGTCAGGATGGGAGATCCCTGGNCCCTGGGATCCCTGCGTGGGAGAACTCTGGGTGGGTGATCTTGGGATCCCCGTGTGGGAGAAGTCTGGGTGTGAGATCCTGGGATCCCCGTGGGAGAAGTCAGGGTGGATGATCCCCCGGGGAACCCCGCGCGGGGGGAGTCTCGGCGTGCGAACCTCAGGTGAGGGATCCCCAGGTGGGGAGCTCGGGGGGCGCTCCCCCAGCGCACGGGCGGGCTCCGGCTGATGCACCCACACACGTGGCACAGCCGGGCGGGCGCTCCCCGCTCCCGGGGCACCCCCGCGGGCGGGCTGTGGCCGAGCTCCGTGCCGGGCAGGGCCGGGCGGA
>VZRX01022464.1:72409-85690 GCA_013398075.1 Notiomystis cincta | reverse complement strand
CTTGGGGCCGGCGGGGTTCGGGCGGCTCCGGTGGGACTCCCGTGGGGCTCCGGTGGCTGCCGAGCGCTTCTCCCCGGCGCCGGGTGAAGCGGGGCAAACACGCCGTGCCCGCGGGGTTCCCGGAGCCTGCTGCGTTAAACCGCCCGCCCAGCGCGGCCGGGCGAGAAGTGACGGCCGAAATGTGATTTCGGAGCGTTCCCGTGGCTGTGGGAGCCCCGGGTGAGGTTCGGCGAGGGGCGGGCGCTGCAGCGCCCGGGTGGCCGTGCGAGCTTTAATGAGCACTGCGCTTCACTGCCGCGATCGGGGCCGGCTTGGGTGCCTGTGCTGGTGTCAAATGCTCGCAAACGCTGCTGCCCACCTTCGTAGGTGTTGTTGTCAGCGGTGTTTCATTCCTGAGCTTGCCTGTGCCCTTTGGTACAGCCCCGGTACGGGTTGTGTGCAGCTCTGTTAACCCTGGAGATGTTCGTGCCCTCATCACTTCTCTGCTCCCTTCTTCCAGCGTGCAAGTTACGGAGAAGGAAAGAGGAGTTAAGGTGACAAAGCTGCACCTTTTGTACCCGGCTGCCTTCAATTGATGAAGTATTTTAATTGAGTAGGTGGTTATGAAGAATAACGTAGCTAAGCATCTTTTCTGCTTTAGACAGTGACAAGTTCTGCTCTCTAGTGATGTGCATCCACCCGTGTGCTTTAGGTTTGTCATTTTGTAACCTTCCTCCCCACTTCAAGGCTGTGCTGTATATTTCGAGGTCGCTGTTAGAGAACCTCAGAGATAATTTCTCACTGGGTGGAAGAGGAGCTGAGCTGATACTGTGCTGTAGCTCATTTCTGTTTAAAATTCTCCCTTTCCCCCCCATTCCTTTAGTGTTTCCATTGCTGCCTCTGTCCCCCAACACAAATGGCATTTAGTTGACACAACTATTCTGTTTGACATCTCTTTACCTATGACAAGGCAAAAATCTCTCGCTGGGCAGCCCGAACCGGTTGCTGCAAAAGTTGGGAAGGGATTCAGTTCCTGTGTTCCAGCTCCTTTCAGATATTTTTCCTTGCCTTTCCCCTCAGTGGATCACTGTCACCCTCCTGTTTGGCTTGGGCTGGAAGTGTTTCTGTGCCTCGTGGACCTCTTGCCTGTAACTGTGCTGTAATTTCTGCCCGTGAACAGGCCATGCAACTCGCTTTACCACATATTTTTTCTCTTGCCTCATATGCTGATGCTGCTTTCTGCATACTGTGATTAAAATAACTTTTGTGTGTAACTGCAGCAGTGAAAGGTTGGGGATTGGAGAGAAACACTAATTCTCTGGTAGAGTTATTACCAAATACCTTTTTTGGTAGTTTTTTTTTCCTACCAGCCCCCCTCCCTTTTCTAGCTGCTCTCAAGAAGATGCTTTCTGCTCTCAGAAATAGCAGCAGTAGGACCTGAAGGACACAATGAGCTTTTAATTTGATCCTTTGTCCCCCACTGTCCCAAACCCCCTGTTACAGACCTGAGGACTGCTTTGTTTTTGAAGAAAAGGGAAGGACTTGCTCAAGCCTTGTAAAGCTGTGGTGTTGCTTGGTTAGCTCTGTAGCAGTTTTCGTTTGCGTCAGCTGCTCTTGCTGCTGGAGATCTGGTGGTTATGGCTCAGAAGTGTCTACTCATTCTTGACCCTGGGTGTTGTAAGCCCACGGCTGAAAAAGTCCTTTAGGAACTGGAATTGCCTGTGAATTTCAGAGGTGATGGCCAGGTCTGTGTTTAAGCTGCACCCAAGACCCTTAAGCGTGAGGACGCTGGTGAGAGGACATGTGTTTTATTTTAAGCATCAAACTTGGTTGCTCCTAATCCCTTCCCCTGCTGCTGCCAAGGCACCCACCTCTCACCATTGACTTTGTGAGGCTTCAGCTCCCAAGTTTAGTTCCCTGCTCATACCCCAGTGACTGCCTGAGTAAATGCCGTGAATGCCCCTGTGCTGTGCTGGAGGGATGGGGAGGAAGCAGAAGGCAGAGTGGCAGGAGGAGGTAATTCTTTATCCCGCTCGTCCCTCCAAAAGCCGTGGCAGCAACCCAAATCAAGTTCAGTTTCCCTGTTTTTAGCACCCATCCGTGCTGTGGATGCCTTTCAGAACACAGCTTACTTCCAAGGTGAAACTCAATCGTTTTATTCTTTCTCCATCTCTGCGGGAGAGCTGTTGGAGAACCTCCTTGAAGTCTCAAGCAGTTGCTGAATTTCCATCCTCACGGTGTTCATGGCTTGTTTGTGTAGTTTGGTTTTGGTTCTAGTGTTTCCATTTGGTTTAAATGATTGTTTTCCCTCCCTGATGTAATTAGAGCAATCGGATCCCCTCTTGACCCCTCGTTTTTCATAGGTTAAACAAGTCGAAGTCTTTAAGTCTCCTTGAGTTGTTCTCTTATCGATATTCTCAGGATTTCCTTGTCAGTGACAACCTTTTGCCTTTACCCATCAGAACCTTTTTCATATAAAGGGAATTTAAGCATCTGTGTTTAGCTCAAACTTCCTGCTCTGCACTGGCAAAGCAGCAGGATCAGACTATTTTTAAAAGTAGGAATATTTTGGAGGGGGGCTGATTGCTGCACTAAGCTCACAAACTTTTTGACATTCCTCGGGTGATTGTTTCAGGCTAACGAGACAGGGAGTTGCTGGGCTAAATCTGTCCCAGACAAATCACTTCTTGTTAATGACTGTGCATAAACTATGGAGGTGATAAATTGGAGAATTACCAGCCCATCACTCCTAGGAATCTGCTTCTCCTCGCATCGTTGTTATACAAGATGTCCAAGCAAATAAAACACATGGGGACTTTAAAGAAAAAAAAAAAAAGTATTTATTTGTTTTTAGAAATGTAAAAGCTTCTTCCTGTTCGCATGCCTGAACTACAGCTGGTGGCAGGGGAGAGGGTACTTGGGAGCTTTGAAAACTTCCTCTTTCTTGCCAGAATGGAGCCTTTAAAGTATTTTCTTACAATGTGGGCTCTTTGGCACTTTTTCCAGGCTGATGCCTGTGGTCTGCAGTTTGGGAACGCATCTGTGCCTGCTGGCGTGGGCACTGCCTGAGAGACTGATTCCTGCTTTTCTTTCTTTTTTTGCCCCCATTTCCAGTGATTTCAGAGCAGGAGCAGCAGCCCTTGCATTGATAAGCACCATACATTGATCTGGCTGCTGCTGCTTCCACTTGAGGAATTGTTATTTACCTGGTGGAGTGAAGAAGCAGAGTGGACCAGGTGCTGCTCTGAGATATGCACAGACATTTACAATTCCTGCCATTCCTCTGCAAGGGTTCTTTTCCCCCTCTGTGAGAGAACTCAGCAGCATCTGGGCTGGGTTCCCTGTGCTTGAACTCGTCCTCTCCTGTGTACAGGACTGCTGCATCTAATTAGATTATATTAGAATGAATAAGTGAATCTCGATAAATGAGCTTACGGGGGCACTGTCGGGTTAACTCAGTCCCTAAATATAGGTCCTGGGCAGAGGGCAGGCTTGGGGCAGGATCTCTCCATACAGCAAATTAAACAGAGATCTCCTGGGAGTGCATAAATTCTGCTGCCCATCTTGTCAGCCTGGATGCTCCAGTGTCTTGGAGAAAGACCAAAGTCCACTCAAATGTGAAGATTCTTTAATTGAAACTTGGTGCAGAGCTGGAAGGGGAAGCCATGGCAGTGGAAACTCAAATAATCTGAGGTGCTAAAGAATGCAAATCTCATGATCCTTTTTAATGCTACCAATTTAACTAGAGGTGAGGGTTTTTTTAAAAGTCTCTTAGATTCTGTAGAAAACAGGGAAAAGCATGAAAACTCTGGAAACAATCTCTAAGACAAATAAAGCACATTGTCTCCTTGCCACTTTACGATGCAAAGAAGTTGTTTGGGTGCTTCAAACTGAGTTTTGCTGTGCAGTGGGAGGGAGAGGAGAGGGGCAGGATCTCTAAGGTTTGTGGGGTAATCAAGAGAGTTACTGCTTTGCAGCTCTCCTCTCTCTCTCTCTGTAATGTTCTGTGTTTTTGTTAGTGCTTTGTGGCCACTCTGCTTACTAAAATCCACAGCTCTAAATCGCCGTTACCAAAGAGAAGTAAAAGTGGTTTCTTCCCCTTTTCTTCCCATGGAGATTTATTGAGAGGAGTAGCATTTTTTTCTGTTTTGAATGAAGGCTCATCTTTGCTTCTGCATCACTGGGGCTGCATTGTCACTCAGAGAAAGTGGCTGTAAATCAGTCACGTGGACAAGCTACTCGTTTTGTTGCACTAATAATCCCTATTATAAATAGTGTTGTCCTCTGCTTGCGTTTACAGCTCTTGCTGAGGTTGCTCTCAGGTGTGCAGGATTTTCAGAGGTAGTAAAGCACAGGGAACAGCCCTTCTTGCAGGGCTTTTTTCTCTTTTTCCATTGGACACTCTTCCCTCTGGCTGATCCCACTGCCTGGCTTCCCTGTCTGGATCTGCTCGCAGCCAGGCAATCCTGCAAATCACTGCTCTGCTGGAGCTGCTGCATCGCAGCTCCCCTGCTGCAGGAAGCATCTTTAAGCCCTTTTATGCTCTGAAGTTGAGGAAATAGAGCAAAACTCCTGTTTTCCTTCAAGTTGCAGCTGAATGACTAATGGAGCATCAGGGAAGGCTCTTTTTCTCTCGGAAGAGGTGTGTTGGTGTTATCCAGCAAAACACAAGTTCTGGTTTTGGGATTACACCTGCTAATTGAATAGCTGACCTTCTCAGCCTGCCTTGTCTGGTGTCCAGCTCACCAAGCATGTGTTGAATGACCCAGGGAAAATCAAGCTGGAGTTCAGAATTACGTGGGTGTCAAAGGCTCTTAAAGCCTGGTATATTTATGCCCGTGATTCATGGTGCTTCCAAAAACAATCCAGCTCTCATCTTGCAGAGGGGAAGTACCTCAGTCCAGTGTTATCAACTTTTGCTGAGCTGCCAGAGCAATATAAACTCAACCCAAGTTATTTTGGGCTCCTTATTCTTTTGCTTCCAAATCTCACCCTGCAAGTTCCTTGTAGAAAGAATGCTGGCTTAATTCTGTTTTACACTCTCCTGTATGGACTGAAAATGGTAAGCAGGGTATTTTATTTCAGGGTTGTGACAAATTTTAGTACATCTCGTTCCTGCCTGTGGTGTGAAAAGGTGTCTTTTGTCCTGCTACCACACAGGAAGGAAGTTGTTGAGTCTGGGAGATAAATGCTTTATCTCTTCCCCTGTGCAGGACAAGCTGCCCACTCCTAGGCTGGCACCACTCTGCTCTGGCCTGCCTGTAGTAGGGCAGAAGGGAAAATTTTCATGGGAAAGTGTGAGTGGACTCATGATCTGTTTGTAAGTGCGTAGCTGTCAAGGAAGATGATGACTAAGCCATTGCACAAGGTGCAGCTCTTCAGGGAGCTTGCCAGGATTGGACCAGATCATGACTGACTCGTCTGAGAGCCTATAATATCAGCCAGCTCCTAATTTTATTATTACTGGTTTGGTCTGACCACTGCCCATGACTACTTTTCTTTCCCAGTCTATTTGCTGTGGAATGCTTGATGATGAAAAATTAAAAAGTCCAGCTTACTGGGGGAAGTGAATGGTTCCCAGGCCTTGGGTGGGAAGTGCTGGGTGGCAGGAGTGTTTAAGCTGATGTCTTGCATTTGGCTCACACAGATGTTTCTCCTGCCCTGTGCTGCTGCCAGGCTCTGGCATGGCACTTACCTGCCCATTTTACAGAAGGGAAAGCTGAGGCCAAGCACCTGCAGGTGAAGATGCCAGGAGGTCACCAGCAGAGCAGCTGGTGGCCCCATCTGTGACCTGAACCCTTGGCAGTCAGCTGGTAGATGAGCTGCATTGTCAGACAGTGACAGGACAAGGGGGAATGGATTTAAACAAAGAGGAGAGATTTAGATGAGATATTGGGAAGAAATTCTTGACTGTGAGAGTGGTGAGGCCCTGGCACAGGTTGCCCAGAGAAGCTGTGGCTGCCCCATCCCTGGAAGTGTTCCAGGCCAGCTTGGACAGGGCTTGGAGCAACCTGGGATGGTTGCTCCATGTCAGGGGGTTAGAATGTGATGATCTTTAAGGTCCCTTCCAACCCAAACCATTCTGTGATATGACATGAAACTGCTTTCCTGCAGCAACCAGGACTTGTTCCCATGTGCACCTTCCTTTCAGGGTCACTTCCCTGCTGTGGGTGGGAGGCCAAGCCTGATCCCAGAAAGTGATGTTGCTTCTTGCCTCCCAAACTGATTGGAAAGGCTGTCTTGGTGTTTCATGCTGCTTTGCCCTCTAAATCATCACTTAATGTTGCAAGTGGCCATCCCAGCTTGGCTTTCACGTAGGCTTTGCCTTTAGTGCTGTGTGAGGACCTAAACACAGGTACGTGAAACCATTTGCAGCATCTCTGCTGCTCTTCCCTGCTTCAGCTCCAGGTGTACCTGAGAGCATCACCATGGCTACAGCAGCTCATACCCACTGGGTCTCTTTCACAGGGCACTTCCAGATGTGGGAGGTGATTGGAGTTTAAGGTGCTGTACCAGGAAGGGCCTTTTTCCCCAGGATTAGGTGGGAACTCTTCTGCCTCCTTTAGTTTGCTGTTCTCCAGGGAGACTCGGTGTGTCCTGTCCTTGGAGCAGGCAGTGTCTGCAGTTCTCAGGGGGTGTGGTGCTGGGAACTGGCAGAAAATGGAGTTTACAGGTCAATGCTGTGTCTCCTGTCACTCCTACTGACCTTTGCTTGGTTCAGCACCTGTTGGCAGCACGTGTGGCTCGTGATGGAAGGACAAAGGACTGTGCTGCTTTTTCTCTTCATGCTGCCTGGTTTTGTGTTTGCAGCAGTGGTGGTGGAGGTCCATCAAGCTTCACTTTTCCAAGCTCCCAGAGAATTGTTTGCCCTGAGGTGTGCTGAGAAGGTTCCTCACAACCCTGTCCCAGCATGGACAATGAGCAGCCTTGTCCAGAAGAGAGGTGGAGGTGGCATCTCAAAACCTTAGAAACCACCAAGCTGCCTGGAGGATTTATGGAGGTTTTGTTAGGATTTTATTGGGTTCTCTGGGCTTTCCCATGGCAGCTCAGTGGGAGTACTGACAGTTTTTCCTCATTACCTTCACCTAAGGTCACTTCCATATCTTCAGCCTGTGCTACACTACCGCTAGGATTGGGTTGCGTGCTAAATTTAGTGCACCTTTTTACAGCTTGGTGTGTGTTTGTAAAACCAGGGGTATTTAAAAGCAGCTTTTAAAGGGTTAGAGCCTGGTTCAAGATGCCTATCAAGGCCAGGCTTTCTCTGCACAAGTGGCAGCACCCAGGCCAGGTGTTGGGAGGGTTCTTCTCTGCCTCAGTGTACTTCCACACAGGGATTTGCTGAGGTGCAGAACCCGTGGGTAGGTGGGAGGGTTCTGGAGGCACAATTAGAACTTGCATAACATGGTCTGCAGTCTGAGGCATGTGAGAAGTGCTGGCGAAGGGGTTGGGTTTCAGAAGTTTTAAAGGCTTGTGAAAATTCTTGATCAGATGTTTCCATTACAATCCTGCCTTTTTCGGCCCTCCCACCCTCTATCTCCAAGTTTCTACCTCCTTTTCTATGCTATTCGTGTGCCAAAAGAAGAAATTTTTGGCTTCAGGTCTGGTGTACCTATTTCTAAGTAGATTTTTTTTAATCCCTGCTTGGCATTACAGGCTACTGGAGTAATAGTTTGAGATGTAAATCAAGTTGGAGGCAAATAAGTTTAGATCTGTGTGGTTGCAGTGGAGTGTTTGTTCAGTTCTTGCACACCAAAGGAGGAGCAGATTGTGGGACAGCAAAGCAAAGGGGTGAGAACTCAGAGAAGCGTGAGAGGAATGACCTCAATTACTCTGCATTTCTGTTGCTGAGCATTTTTAGGCCTTTTTAACAACCTGGCAAGTTCTTGAGTTCAGATCAGTGCTGAGCACGTTGGGGCGGGTGTGTGTGCTTGTGTTAGGAGGCCGTTTTGGGGGCAGAGCTCCGGGATGTTGGCTTCTTGACTTGAACTCAAAACTCTTCAAATATGAATTTCACTGGTGTCAGTTCCTTTAGGAGACTCCCACAGTCTTGGTCCTTATGGTCACAAGTGGAAAATACCAGGAAACCTTCAGAGATGTGCTTTGAACACATCTTTTACAGGGTTCTTGTGTGCTGTTGCCCAGCTCTGAAAATCACGGGGTGTGTCAGGTTATGCAGTGAACTGGATTGTGGAATTGGGACCAGTAAAGAATGTTGCAGCATCCCCTGGGCTGCTGCTGCTCAGAGAAACATTAGCAACCCTCAGCATCACTCACCTGTGGCATCAACAGCTGCCTGAGGAAGCTGGTTAAAGAAAGCTCCTTCACCGTGTGGCTCCGGTGTGATTCAAGCGTTAAGTCTGTTGAGGAGCTGGAGCCTTTTCCCTGCTGCTGGAGGGGAGTCTGGTCCCCTCCTCTGGGTGCTTTAAGAGGCAAATATTGCCTTGGGGTCTGCTGAAACACTGCACTGATTCCTGAGAACATGTGACCTTCTTAAGCTGCCTGCCAGAGCCTAAAGGATGCGGGTGATGACACTGCGAGATGACACCAGCTGTGGATCATTTCTTCAGCCTCGAGTGCCTTCAGCAGACTGGTCAATGAGGCACAGAGAGGTTAACAAGGTGAAAAGAAGCCCTGTGGGGAGGAATGTGTGGTGCTGCTGTTCAGGAGCACATCTCTTTGGTGTGGAAGTTGAAAGGATGGCATCTCAGTGGAGCTGGAGACAGTGAAATTCTTGTTGTAGTGCAGGAGGTGTTTTGGATGGATGATGAGGTGAGCTCTTAGTGCTGCCCTTGATACATGAGATACGTGCAGTGCCTCAAAGGAGAGCAGAGAAAGACCTTAACATTTCACCTGCCTCAGCAGGGAAACGACCACAGTTCAGCAGCAATTTCTAACACTTCATATTGTGCTTTTAAATAGAGTTACGAGTTCCAGCTCATGATGCAGTTTATACTTTGAAATGCACTGGTGTAACTTGTATGGTGCCAGTGCTGCAGGGATTGCTTCTAAAGACTCTTTTGTTCCTAAACCATTTTGAAACTTTTTTTCTAAGAGTATTAACAGCACCATATTCTACAGCATGAGGGATCTGGCTTGGATATAGAAGTGCTGTCTTTATGCCTGCATGATAATGTGCTTTAGGATGAATGTTGAAGGACAGCTTTGCTATGGAGCAGTCAAACTAACTCATATCTACTGTGGAAGTTTTGATGATGGAAGTTTGTTAAGCCTTCAGCTGGTGCAAATTTCTGCTGGAGCAGCAAGTCAAAATATCAGTATTGTAGGAAGCACATCACCACCAGAACCTTCTGTGGTCCAAATTCAGTCCTGAGCATACCTCTAAACATTCCCTGTGTTCAGAGGTTTTGTCAATAGAGTGTGAACAATGCTTCAATCTGGCAAATGATTCTAAATTTCATGCACAGTTGAAATAAAATCCAACCTTCTTTGGAGGTACCATTCCTAATGTGACTATGAATTAAAACCAGCAAAAGGATGAAATAAACCACAGTGCCCCTGCTCCGTACAGAGGCTGCAGACTGACCATTACAGCCCTGAGCACCTTGTTGGACTGAAGATTGAGAGTGTTTTCCCAATTTGCAGCCAAAATGAGCCGTGGCCCATTGCTGCCCATTTGTTCCCAGGCCAGCATTGTCCTCTGGCTTCAGCCCCTCCCTGCAAGGTGGGAGCGGAGGAAGCTGAACTGCTGGGCAGGGTCCTGTTCCTCGGGTGCATTCAGGGCAGCTGAGCTCTTCCTGCCCAGGGGAAGGGAGGGTAGCAAGGAATGCCTGCTCAAGCCCTGGCTGTTTGGATTTTCCAGTGTTTTTGTGTCTTTCTGACCCACGACTGTGGTGTAGAGTATTAAAAGCAAAAATAGACCTGCTGATGCAGCGCTCACCCGGCTGCGTGGGCTGAAGAGGAGGCAATTCCAGCCTCGTAGTACTCCCTAAGTTCTGGTTTGGTAGTTGTGCTGTGCATTTTGGTGATAACTCTTATTTATGGTGCCTCTGTCAACTTACAGGACTTTGACTTTTCTGTGTCGAGTCTCTGTTCCTCCATCCAGCCTAAACTGAAGCTGCCCTTTTAAAATCTTGGGGTTGAGAAACTAAGTGCAGAAACTTAACTACACCTGAGTTTTAAACTCCTGGCATATTTGAAAACCTGTTATCATTCTGTGAACTTTGATTGTTTAACTGATGGATACTTTTTTTTTACCCCCATTCTTTTATTGTACTGTGTGTGGTGACAAAGGAGAAAGGTCTTCCCTGTTGATTTCTCTCCCTATGCAGCTGAAGAATTATCAAGACTCAGCCTGATGATGGGGTACAGCAATCTTGTTTCACTTGCTGCCTTCTGATGCTCTCATTTAGCTACATCTGTGCCACATTGACAGTAATTTTGATACAGCAATCCCACGTTTTCTCTTTAGAGACAGCTGAAATCACTCAACTGCTTAGACGTAGTGTGTGCAATAAATAATGTCTTGAGACTCCAGGTAGTTAGAAAAAACCACATGAAAGCATCTAGATCTGATATGATTCACAATCACTGAAGTTTTGCTTTCCCTCTGAGCTAACAACTCTCCTCTGCCTTGCAGCCTGTTCCCAGTGCAGCTCAATTTCATTTTCCTCTAGGAATTTGGATAGATGAGAGCATCCGTCTGCTGCCGGCTTCTTTTGTCCATTGCTGCTCAACAATAGAATTGTCGAGTCACTGAGAGGTTAATGAAGCTTTTTTTTTTGTCAGTGGTCCAGCCTCTTTGTATAGCTATGTGGAACAGCACACTGAACAGAAATAATGGGAAAATCTTGTTGCTGGAATGACCGGGGTTGTCATTTTGTGATATCAGGTAAAGACCTGCTTAAGCTTCAGGCTTCTGGCTGTGTTATGGGGTGGCTGAGCACAAATCCCTCTGCAAGAACATTAAATATTAGTTTCTCTGTGTCTCCTTGCATCCAGCAGTGTTGCAGCAAGGGCAGGGAATCTGAATGATTGCAGTTAGTTCAGCAGTAGCTTCCCATTTAGTGTTTAGAATGGTTTTGTTATGAGCCTTTTGGGGTTTGGCATTGGAAAAAGGGTGAATTGTAGCCCTTAATTATGAAGTGTGGGAACAATTGGAGCTGGACAGACAGGCAGCAGTCCAGCTCCTCTTCCTGAGTGAGCAAAGCTTTTGTGCTGTGCCATCCCACTGCACAAATGACCATGCCAGGCTGTTGCTGCATTGATTGGTTTTGATCCCTTTTAGGAAGGGGTTTGGAAGCTCTAATTTTGGGTTTATCACTGTAGTCAGGCTCCTGCCCTGTTGCTCTGAGAAAGCCTGTTACTGTGGCTGCCCCATGGCGGGGGGAGTATGGGATTAAAAACCAGTGGTTAAATCCAGTTGAACTGGGACATCAGTGGCTTGGCTGGTGTGGGTTCAGTGACAAAATAACTGCAAGGGAAGATGTGAAGGTGCTGTGTTTTGCTTGTGCAGGGAATGGAGAGCTTTGAGGGGAAATTAAGCTTGGGATGGTGTGGGATGGATGGCACGTGGGTGAGCTGTGACTTGCTGGGTGTCACCTGGGGCACAGAGACACTTTTCTCTCCCTATCTCTTATCAGCTTGTGGATAAGGGCACCTAGCAGAGCAGGGTGGCAATGGGGTTTCAGGAGTGTTTGCTGGTGGCAGTGCTCCAAGAAACTCTCACCTTTTCCCTCCAGAGCACCTCTCCTGGCTGTTTTTTTTCCCTACAGTTCAGGCAAGGTGCACCTGTTATCACTCAGGCTTTCCTCCTGGCCCCAGCCATGCCTCCTTTCCAGGCTCTCATTCCAGCAGAGCTCATGCTGGGAAATGGAAAATACAGAACTCCTCTTCAGGGCACAACTTCACTTTTTTTAACCTTTTTTTTTTAATTTTCCCCTCCTGAGAGCTGCCAAGCCTCTGTGGCGGCTGATGCACGTATGGTGCTGCATTCTCCTGTTGGGAATGTTAAAAATACCAGCTACAATTTTCCCTTTCCACATACCAAAATATATTAATGTGCTGCTGCTTTGATTAGTCATTTCCTCTTCTTTTGTTCCTTTCGCAACAGGGTAGAGGACAGCGTGTGCACACTCGAGTAAAATCTTGTCTGGTTAAGAAGTCTGAAGCTAAATAGATTCTCTTAGGTTAATACCTGTCTTTGTTGGCAGAAGAATTCTGTTCTCATCCCTGAATATGCATTCAAAAATAAGTCTGGTTAAAGTCACTTTTATGGTGTTCAGACTAAGAATATCTTTGCGTGATTTATTTTTGTAGTGGAAAGAAATTCTAATATGAACAAGATTAATATTCTTACCATGAATTTAATAGATTCTTGCAGGAAGACCTTTGGTGATACATTGCTATAGGAAATTTTCCAAATTAATTTATTTTGAGGTTTCTTGTCTTCCTCCTGTGCCATCACCTCCATGCACACGTTCCTCCTTCCTTGAGTTCCTGTGAGACCTCGTTCAGTGCGGCTGGAAGCTTGGTGGAGGCAGCAGTGTGACACTGTTGGGCTGTGCATGGCTCAGTTTGGGGTAATTCTGGCATCCTCTGCACCCTTGGGGTGGGGGGGTACAAAGGTTAATAAATCCAACTTACAGGGACCTGCTAGAGTTGCTCTGAGTGACTTGTTCCCCCTTCAAGGCTGGATATTTTTTGCTTCTCTGTTGCTGGGGCTGCCTTAGTGAGAAATTTGGGAGAAAAGCTTTAGCACCAGGCAGTCTGGAGAGCTGCAGAACAAGTGGTAGGTTTAAAGCTTTCTTGTGTGTGTGGAGGAATTCAAGTGAATAAGCTAAAAGGTTGCCTGGCGAGTGAAGGGCAGAGTTGAGTTAGAAATCCAGAGAATCGAGCAATAAATTAAGTCTGATCTCTTCTCAGTTATGTCCAAACTTTAGAAACACAGCCCATAAACAACATGCCATCCTCTTTAGCAATCTGTCATGGTTTTCCTGTCGCTCTGGCGCCGAGGGCGGCTGCTCTGCCCTGGATTCAGCCGGAGCACAGCTTGTGCCTGCCCGGGGAGGTGAGGCTTGGGCAGCAGGGCTGCTCCTGCCACACAGCCTGAGGGAAAACCCTGGTGCTGGGGCTCTGCAAAGCTTGAGGAAGGGGATTTTACCTCTCCTGGGATGCACAGGCAGGTAATACACTCGGGTCTTCTCCTTGACTCCTTGCAGCTCTTGTATGTAAAAACCTGGGTGGTTTTTTTGAATGAGCATTAGCCTCCCAGTACTCGGATGCCATTCATACTTTCACAGAATCTACTAAGGCAAAAAAAAAAAAAAATCTGGACCATCGCTC